>MU129468.1:0-11587 GCA_014904985.1 Hydnum rufescens UP504
GACCCCATACACCTGAATACTCCCCCATCACTCCCAGAGATCTTACCCCTGCCCCCAGATCACCACCCCATCATCGATCTTCTACTCCACCTGATGTCATTTCTCCTGGGTCGCCTTCAGAGGATATATTTGTGCAAGGCTCAAAGTCACACCTGCCTTCGCCTTCCGCCCCATATTCTCATCAAGTCTCCCACCCACATCATGAGCTGTCCCCCCCGCATCCTCGTACTCGATCACGTTCCCTGAGTCCCTCAGCCCAAACCGGAACTCATGGTGCTTCTGTGGCACTTTCAAGTAATCGGTCTCATTCCCCTAAATTGTGCAGTGGGATGCATGACCGTCTACGATCGTCTTCCAGAGAACCTTCTGGGCCTTCTGGGTGACATTCTTGTTCACATGAGTGTTCCGAACATGGTTCTCACAATCTCCAACCCGCTCTCGCAACCTCTCTCCTCGCTCTCGTGACCTCTCTCCTCACTCTCATGATCTCCGTCCCCACTTTGGTGACAACACTTCTCGCTCTTGGGACCATCCCCCACGCTCTCATGATCTCCCCTCTCACTCTTGCGATCTCCCTCGTTCTCTGTCGATCTCCCTCATTCTCGTGATCTCCCTCATTCTCACATCTCCCTCGTTCTTGCGACCTCCCCCTTCGCTCTCACGACCTCCCCCACGACACGCAATGGACCGGCCCGGCCCTTCCATTCCCCAAACTTTCGCAGTCTCGCCAACCTCCCACCACCCCGCGTGCATCTCGAATGAGATCCGAAGTAGCCGTCGATAATGATTGGAGGGCCAGAACAGTGGGCTCAAGCCATGGGCCCTCATCAGGAATGATGGGTTCGAGAGATATGGCGTGGGCTGCACCGGAGGGTGTCAGTCCGTCAAATTTCGATGGTTCGAGCAGGGATGGGCGGCAGCGTGGCCCAGATGTACAAGTCCATCAGAGACCGCCAGCCCCAATCTCATCCGGCTTGGCGGCGAGTCATTGTAAGTTTAGCTATGCACTATTAAATCATTTAGTTTACTCATCCCATTCACATAATAGCGCTGGTATGTATGACACCCTCGCCAGCCACTTTCCCGAGTCCAGCTGCAAATGCGGTGGCAGTGGACACTTGGTACGTCATCGAGGCATCACGCGTTGACTTAGGGCACTGTACGTCCGCATACTGGGTGGACAGGTTGGAGGACATCAATGCATTTGGTGTGCGAGCTTGGAAGAAGGCTAAGCATGCTGGGGATCCAGGGAATCTTTCCCTTTTGTTCAAATCGGTGCAGGCGCGCGATACGGCCCTGAGGCAGTTCAGGGCGAAAGCTCCTCCTGGATGCAACTGACAGTACTTCGAGGGACTCACCCTCACAGATCCAGAGGCCGCTTCAGCTGCTCATGTCTCGAATTTGGACTTGGGGTACATCAATCAAGCCTATGCCTACAAGTCCCAATTTTTCCCTGAGATTCTTTCATTCGCGCCGCCAGCTTATCGAAAGGCTACGGCTGCCCACCACTTCTTCGATTCCGAACGGTTTCCCCCCGTACTTGCTACACCCTCCGAACGATGTCCAAGGTTATTCGATTCGGCTCGTCGGCGACCCATGAACATGGTGTCATTCTCTCTGGACTGGGCTGAGATGCAAGGGGCTATCCACCCGATCTTATCAAGCAACTTGCATTATCATCGCCTACTCACTTTGATGCGTGCTCAAGTCTATCGCCGGGGCAAGAAGGATATCAGGGTTAATATATGGCCTACAGATGGTCCGTATGATGAAATCCTCCGTATTCTCGCACGCTTGGCACACGATGTGTATGGTTCAAGTGTTACTCAACCATTGCTCGATGAGACCTTTGGGTATGTCTCTCACTTATGGGCGATAAAAATGGAGTTGGCATTAGATCGCCCTCGATTCAAAAAACACCCTAACGACGTGTATGATCAAGAGAAGTTTTGAATACTTCTATATGCTATCTATACATGGTTGTACTGTACTGCATTGTAGTGTAAATCGTATTTTGTTTGTGTTCGTATTTCCCGGGAATATCCGGTCCCAGGAGTAAACACGATACATTGTTCTCACTGTCCCCCTCTGCGTGGACGTAGACTTCTTCAGCTTTCCGCACGCAGCATTGCACTCTATATTCCGCCTCAGCGTGGATTTCGGGTGACGCGCAAAACCACAACTACGCTGTTCAGTGTTCCTTTCCACCTAGAGTGGAGGGTATCTGAGCGCAAGTTCTTAGTGTCTCCTCTTGCTCTCACACCTCGGCGCGTGTTGCAAGTGGTGATTTTTATCTCTGGCAGCAGTCTTCTCCAGTATGGCTGGTATGAAATCAAAGATTCAGACTGCAAGGAAGCACACTCCGCGGCCACGACATGCAGCAGTCGCCACACCCATGAGCTCCAGTAATGGAAGCAATGGCGGCAATGATCTGGATAGTGTGCCGGCATCTAAGAGGTCCTTGCGACGTGCTAGCACCACAAAGCTCAGTACGACCTCAAATTCAGCCACGAAGGAGAAACCCCTTCAGACCACCAGCCAGCCTAGTGGGAGCCATGCCACCAGCCCTCACCCCTCCAGAACGTCCTCAACTAGACTTGTGGTCGAGATCCCATCACGGAAGGTGTTAACCGCACCCTACACCTTGAATAAAATATCCAACAAGCCTACTCGCATGTCGTCTCCATTCGGATATTTATCAGCGTCTTCGTCGGCATGCACACCAGTTGCTGATTTCGACTCTAATGATGAAGATTTTGGAACACCATTTGAACACGAGTTAGAGGATGGTCAAGCTAGTGTGACACAGGGAGATGATGGACTCGATGCTACTGGGGATTCTTTCCTTGACTCTATCAATGCCAGTAGTGTGCCTGCATATCATGGCCCAAAAAGTTGCGATACCGATGTGAGAAATCAGCGTGAGGTCTCACCCCCTGGTCTCTTGGACATCCAATCCCCTCCGTATTATAATCACGTTATTCCCAATCATGGCAACACCCCCATTCACAGTCCCCATCCTGATTCCCCTGACACACCCATTTTGGATATCACGGATGGGACCCATGATGACTTTTTGTTGAGCGATGGTGATAGTGATAATGCTGTGCCTCTGAAAGTGAGGGGCAATGCCAAGCCCCATTCTAAGGCAGTTGTGTCCCCCCAACCTGTCTCCCACTTGTCAGAAGAGCCAAGTTCGGATGAAGATGATGAGGATCTCAAAGGAGGGCCGTTTACCACCCGGAGGTAGAAAAGATTAAGGCTGAATACGCAGCATTTGACAAGCGAATTGCGGACTGGTGAGGGAAATGGGTCGTAGTGTTAATTCGATTCAAAAGATTGGTGGGCGGGTGTCACGAGTAGTTCATCCACATAAAACTATTGCCTGGAACGTGTTCCAATCCAGCTATCCTACCAACCCTGACAAGTCAGTGAGCCAATCTGATTATACCAAAAATACAGTTCGCCCTGCCTATGATGAGCTCGTTAAGAAGTACGGAGGAGAGAAGTCTGAGGATTGGGCAGCAGAATCAGCTCACCTGGTTAAGGAGTACACAGAGACTAGGGTGGCGATAAGTGCAGACATCGCAAAGCATGGGGGGGAAGTTGCGAAAATCATCGCTAGCCACAAGAGGGCATGGCAAAAGGATTTCAGGGCCTTGGCAAGCTTTGGGGTGCATTGCGAGTTGACAGTGCTTGCAGATAATGCCTGCTCTCCCGCTGCTCATGCTCAGAATGGGCAGCTATTTGGGACTGCAGAGATGGAATCATACTACAAGTCCAGGTGTGACTTCAAGTCTCACATTGGGGACATATACACATTTATATTGTCTGCCAAGGCGGGGGTTAGGAAGGCAGAGGAGCATAAAGCTCAGACTTTGCGACATGAGCAAGAAGAGGCCTTCAAGAACCCCAATAAGGCAAAAGGGAAGGTTTCGAAAATGCTGATTCAGCTATTTGGTAAGTTTGCTCAATGCATAGCTTCTTGACAGTTCCTATGCTAATCCTGCTTGAGTAGAGCTGTTCATTTGTTGGACCACATTCCCTTGGCTGAAATTGCCCCAAAAACTCCTCTCACACAACTTGGTGATCAATGGAGTACTGCCATTGTCTCACTTCCAGCTTTTCGGTTCACTCTCGATTGATCACTACAGTGTCAGCGAGATCCAAGCCATGTATAATGCTCTAGAGAATGGGCAGCTCAAAGTATCTGAGTGTACCCATGAGGAATCAAACTCCGGGGAGACTGCGCTCATTACTGATAGTGGTGGCCAAGTGCTAATGACAGTAGCGAGTGCATTGGAAATGATTGGGGCCAAGAAGAAGCTGGATTTGAAGAGGGCAGCTGAGCGGGCGGTTGTGAGGGCTCAGGCAGTGGATACGATGATTGATGGAGGGGATTCTGGAGGGGATTCTGATGGGCATCATGGGAATGGGCGTCCAGTCAGGAACCCAAGTCACACTGTCATGGTGAACTCGGACAGGATTGTGACCCAAGGACTGGGGAAGAGGCCGCAGAAGGGTGGGGATGATTTTAATCAGCCGCGCAAGACGAAGCATCTGCAAGTCAAGTCTGCGGAGATCATTGATGACTTGGATGAAACCCCAACTGCTGGACCGTCCCACCTCCATGTGCAAGCTACGAGTTCTCATCGTAATGATGTGCAACAGCATTCCGCATTCTCAAGTGACAGTGAGGCTACTGTTGGGATTCCCCTTCAGCATACCACTGGGGTCCCAATTGTGCCAACGTTCAATCCGCATGATCCATTTTCTATGATGGATGATGTGCCGATTCCAAATAGGGACATGAGTTTCCCTTTACTTGATCCTTCGTTATTTCAAGGCCCGAGTTTGAAGCACTTGTAGCACAATACCAAAGTAGATATGAAGTAGACAGATTTTATTAATGGTTTCTTAATGTGTTTGTACTGTGGCCTTAATGGAAGGTTGTTTTATTTAAGAATTCTAAGTTGTTCCTTCAAGGCAGAATGGAAAGACTCGCAATAGTGGTCTTCAATTGAGTCTGCTCAAGTCCTGAGTGCTAAGTCCTAATTCGGGTCAATTTCGGCCAACTTTCAGCCCGAAGCTCAAGTGAGAGATTTCAATGGGCAGACCGATTCGGCCGAAATAGTGATGGGACCTACTTAGGTACCATTATCTGCCCCGGAAGTGGTACCTAACTAGGTAGGCTTAGATGACTGACCAAGGTGCATTCTCCCCTGGGAATGGGGGGCGTCTCCTTTGAAGGGGTCACAGAGGATGAGTGGTTCCTGTAATCTGGCTTCATTGCTTGCGAAATAACTGTTTTGCAGTAGTACAAGTTGGGATTCTGGTAGAGCTTCCATCATATGAATGGTACGGCTGGAATCCGCAAACGCACGAAGCCTGTAGGCATGTAACTGTTTCCAAAGCAAGGAGTCCATGGTCTCGTTGGCCGGTTTGTCCCATATGAAACCAACTGGTGCACTCAAATACCACAGGACTGTAGCCATGGCCTCCGGGCTTTCGTATGGTGGATGGGAGCTGGTGAATAATTGGTGGGCGATGATGTAATTAGAGTAAGCCAATAGTACTGCGATCACTCGTGTGATCTGGAGGTATCTAGTGTGAAGTGCGTCGCTACAATACCAAGGCTTGAATAGATTTTCGAACTTGGGGCAATCTGGAGCATCGATCCTATAGCAGATGTCCCTGACAAAAGCGGGAATCAGGAATTTGGAGTTTCGTTCATTTTCCTCTGCTCGGCTCCAGGCGTAATGCCAGGAGGACCGTAGAGCCTCTAGACATTCCTTTTTGATGACGGATTGTTTGTTCTCGTCCCATACTTCGCAGATCGGCTGTAGAAAGGTGGGCACAAATGCTGCGAGTAGGCTAAGGGGCTGCGCAGAGGTGACAAGTTCGAAAGAAGGCCATTGACCAAGGATGTCCAACATGCCCATATGTCCAGTTCGGGTAAGTCGTGCGATCGGTGGCGTTAGGATGGCATGGTACGTTTCGTAGAAGGTGTAGCCATATCATGGCTCTCCCATATAGCATGCTGGGCTGCTGTTTTGGAAGTTGGTGCGGGACCTCATGTGCGGTTTGGAGAACAACGTGGGGCCCTCAAACCCGGCTATCACCATAAGTAGGGCCAACGGGATCTCAGGGTCCGGGGTGATACTGGTGGCCATATGGTCCTTAAATTTCTTTATGACCTCCGGGGCGTTACGTAGGTCATGGCTCAACTGCCATGAATCGTGCTCTGGCCCATAGCCCAGCCAATGAACCAGATATTCTACAATCCTTTTTTCTTGTTGTACCTAGAGTCCATAATCCTTTCTACTTTGTACTCTTTGGAGACTTTTAAATCATCCCAAGGATTTGGCATCCTGGGTCGGTCTTTATCTTGAGATCGTCGGTATAGGCTAAGGTGTTCTAGGTTGATGACATTATGCATCGGCATTGAGTCCAGAAGTTGTATCCTATAGGTGGTGGGACTGAGGACTTCAGTGATTTTGAATGGGCCGATTCTTCATTGCATAAGCTTGCATCCGGTACCCTTGATGTCCATGAGTTCCAACGAATGGGGGTTTAGTAATACCTCATTGCCCGCTTTATAAAGGATGGCTCTTCGTTTTTTATTGTATTGATATGCTTGAGAGTCAGTGGCTCGGATAATGGCATCACGGGCCAGATCCCTTCGGACCCAAAGGGCCTTAATGCGTGTGTCTGCCAATGGGCTGTCCATGAGTATTGATCCTGCCGATTCCTGTAGTAAACGTAGGGGAGTTCGGAGCATATACCCCAACAATAAGGAGGCAGGCGACATCTGTGTGGCTGAGTGCGTGGCTCTGTTGTAAGCAGATGCTAATACATCCAGCCAGTTGGCCCAATCAGAGTGGTCCACATTTACGTAGCACAGTATCATGGTCTCGAGGTGTTGGTTCATCACCTCAGTTTGGCCATCAGTTTGAGGGTGGTGCGAGGTGGACATTGCTAGTCATGTGTCGAAGTAATTCGCTAGAGCGCGCCAGAAGTTGCTTATAAAGCGTGGATCACGGTCACTCATGATCTGTGATGGTAGGCCAAAATGCTTGTATACTTCTTTATGTAGTAATGCAGCCGTTCTATCTGCGGTTACATGGGTGGTGGTGGGGACAAAAATGCCATACTTTGTGAGCTTGTCCACGACAACTAATATTGCATTGTATTCTCCTGACTTGGGCAGTCCCATTATGAAGTCCATGCTGATGACTTTGAACAGTAACATGGGCATGTTGATTGGTCGGAGGTAGCCCTTGGGTCCCAATCGGTCATGTTTAGTCTTCTGGCAAATGTCACAAGTTTCGCAGTAATGTAGGACATCCTTTCACATGGACTTCCAGTAGAATCCTTGGTGAAGTATTTCCAATGTTTTTCCCCACCAGCTGTGAGTGGACTCATGGGGGGTGTCATGGGCTTCCTTGACAAGGGTGAGTTGCTCCTTCGAGGGTACACATAACCTGGATTGGCCATCCGAGTCCTTAAAAAGTAGGAGTCCGTTATCGCCCCTGGTGAATCGGTGGAAGCGTTCAAGTTCAACTTTCCGACCTTGTGGGGTCTGGGAGGCCAAGTCGACTCTTGTCCTGGTCCAGATGGCTTTGAACTCCGGGTCATTGATGTATCCCTCCTGGAAACGATGAATTGTATTGGTTGAGATAGACAAATTTAGTCCTGGTGGCGGCCTCTCTAGACTTTGGATCTCCGTGGTTGCATCTGGGACACCCGGGGAAACTGTCACTGGTGGGTTGTCGGTAATCTGTGAATCGTTCGGTATGACTGTCTGGGTTCGTGTAAGAACAAATATGGCCCTTCCCATGCTGGGGGAACGTTGAGCGAGACTCGAACTACTCGTTTGATCACTCTCGTTCATGACCAGTTTAGGGAAGTCTTGATCCTTGGGCGATACTACTTCAGGGGTTAGCGGTAGTCTGGACAGGGGGTCCACATTGGAATGGATACAGCCTGATCGATGTACTATAGTCATCCCTGGGAAGGCTGCAAATACTGCTCCCCATGCACTAAGATGCTGATTGGCATTTTCATAGGTTTTTGCCCACTGCAAGGCTGCATGGTCTGTTACGAGAAGGATTTGTTCCCCCTCTATAAAGGGCAGGAACCGTATTAGACTATCTTTAGCCGCTAGGGCCTCCCTTTCCATGGCCGAGTACCAGGTTTCGGCGGGCTTGCACATACAACTCCAATAGGCGATAACCCTCTCCACTTGGACAGTAGTTTCTTCAAATGATTCTGCCCAGGGCCCTGGTGCCAGATGGTCATCATGAGTCTCTGAGAGCTTCACGGTCAGATCAGGTACTGGATCCCCCTCCTTGTACACCTTATAAAGACATTCATAGGTTTTGGTTTCACGTAGGTCATGAATTAATATGGGCTGGATCTGTTGCAAGGCTCCAGCGAGGGCCACGTCAGAGGCGTCCATGTATAGCCTGTAGCCTTGGCCACGTATTGGGTGACCATGGACTGGTGCCGATGTTAATGCTCGTTTCATCATTTCATAGGCCTCCTCGTGCTCAGCCTTCCAAATCCAGGGCGTACCCTTTCGTAACAAAACGAACAACGGGGCTGCTATTCCCGAAAAACAGGGTATGTACACAGCGAAATAGACAGCCATGCCCAAGAAGGTTTCCAGGTCCTTACGGTGATGAGGAGTGGCCAGGGCCGCAATGGCCTGTATCTTTTCCACATTGGTGGACAGGCCCAGACGTGACACCTTTTGTCCTAAAAGTTGTATACTTTGATACCCTACATGACACTTGTGGGGCGCCAGCGTAATTCCAGACCTTTTAATGGCCTCAAGGACCATACCAATATGGTCGAGATGCTCATCAAAGGTTCTTGAGTAGACCACGATATCGTCGATGTATACCAGTGTGAATATCCACAGGTAGGGGGCTAAGATTTCCTGCATGACATGTTGGAAAATCGGGGGGCCATTCCTCCATCCGAAGGGCATTCTTGTGAATTGATGCAACCCCCGATGTGTCCTCATGGCAGTGTAGGGTTGAGAGGTACTATCAAACTCCAGTTGGGTGAACCCGGCTAGTGCATCGAAAGAGGACAGATATTGTGCCCCAGAGAGCACTTGTAAAATGTTACTTTGCCATGGTATCGGGAACTGGTCGGGTATGGTGGCGGCGTTCAGCCTCCTCCAATCGACACAGAGTCGGTCCTTGCCATTTTTGTGTACGATCAAAACTGGGGCTCCCCAAGGGCTGTTTGATGGTTCAATTACCCCCTGCTTCAACCACAAGTCCAACTGTTTATCGATGAGCTCCCTTTTAGCAGGAGAGGCAATGTACAGTGCGGATGAGATAGGCTTGGTACCAGGGACTAGTTTGATGTGCACTTTGGTAGGGTGCTTGCCCAATCGTATGTCAAATCTGAAAGCCAGTTCATGCCTCCGTAATACTTCATAGAGGCATACCTGCTGCTCGGTAGCCAGGGAGGGGTCCACATCGATCAGGCTCTCCAAATCTTGGGACTTTCGTTCTGTGGTATCACCCATCTCAGCAGTCTTCGGACCTTCTCCAGTGAACTCCTGGGAGTCCGCACCAGTGGTCTCCTGGGGGCTCCTGGGACGATCCTTGGGGCCCATTTGGTTCAAGTCTTGTTTACTGAGCGATCCCTCTACAAGTGTGCGAATGAATAGGGCCTTTCATTCAAACCATTCCCTGTCTTCCGGGCTCAAGTCGGACTCCTTGCTGAGACATTGGAGGGGATCGAGCATGTGTCCCACCACTTCCCCTTTGCATAACAGTTTAGGCAAGGAAGAAGGGTTCGCAATAGGTAAAGTTAGGTCCTTTGCTGTGTCCACTATACAGTCGACCAAGGCTAGGAAACTGTGACTACCCCTCCATATTATTTGTTTCTCGATTAGATGTAGTCCGCTGTAATGGTCATAGTCTCCTTTAACCCGTACTTGGGCCACATGTCCTCCGGGAATACAAGTATCTTCCAGGGCCACAATCTTCCCTGTACCCATTTTCCTTCTTCCCGGGGTGATGGTGCCCGGTCCTTTCTTGGGAACAGCTTTGTTGCATGGGACATCTACTGATTGCCAGGAGGCGATGAAGGTTTCCTGATCTCTCGTAGTATGGCTAGCCGGGATTTGGTGTTCGCTGTCTCCCACTTGCCAGTAGGCTTCATGTTTGGGTCTCATGGTATGGAGTTGCCAGGCCCGGTGCATATCCTCACTGATTAAGAGGTTAGTGTTCATTCCGTCGACAACATAGGCTTCGACTCCTTGGAGTAGTATGGGCCCCAATTGACTACGAAAATACAGATTGAGTGTAACATATCCTAGACACTTGGCTTCCCCAGTAAGGTGCAGTAGTCTCAGTTTTAACCCTTGCTTAATTGCCGGGCCTTGTTCCTTCAGGGCCTTCAGACACTTGGCTGACACTAAGGTGGCTGCGGCTCCCGAGTTGGCAACCACTTCAATCATGGGACCGTTCACATCATTGACACAACATTGCAACTTGAAAGCATCCATTCCCAGGCTGGCTAGTCCTGGGGGCCTTTTTACCATAGGCTCTGGAGCATACACTTCTTCAGGGGAGTCATGTGTCCTTTCAATGTTTAGGTCGGGGGCAGATCCACCCTCACCAGGGACAACATAGCAAGCAATTCCCTCTAGGGACAATTCATCAGGTACAGTAAACAGAATGTCAGTTTCTTCGTCCTCTTCCTCACTACTAAGAGCTTCGTGGGCGGCTACCATAGTGGCCTGGTAGACCTCTTCTGATCCTGAAGTCATGGCAATGTAGGCCTTACAGTAGGCTACATCACATCTAGTACTCATAGTCGGTTTGGCTCGCTTTGGATCCTTTTTGTAGGAACCGCAGTCGTAATCATAGTGCAGTTCGCTTCCACAATGTCGACATGGCCGAATGGGTTTCCTTTTAGACCTTATGTCACTGGGCTCGTACATGTAACTCGGTTCAAGTGAACTTGAACTGGCCATCATGGCGGGCAAACGGTACCAGCTTCATTGAAGATCCTCATGTACTTGACGTATCACCTCATTGGCTATGTCCTCGGTCTGTCATGAATTGGAAAGGTTCGATATGGCCAAAAGGGCATCCTCTTGGTCCTTAACTTGAGAACAGGGCGTCCGTGTCGTGGCAAAGGTCCACATCCACGTAGGCTCTCCAGGATGGTGGGGCGTGTTCCATAAGGGTACCCACTTCCAGGGAATCGAATGCAGGATCAGGTATATCAGGCGGCGGGTGCAATACTCGGCAGCATAACAGGGCAACTACAAATACCCTTCAAGGCCCTATTTTAATGTATGAAACCCCCCCTTGAAGGGTCTGGGGATATCAGGTTATTACCTACTACAGAGAATCCAGAATTACCTGCTACAAAATGCAGATCACCTACTAGAGGACCTTGATCACCTACTATGAGATGCACATTATCTACTATGGGGGATCCAGATCACCTACTACAAGAGGGAAGTTATCTGCTATACAGGATTCAGATCACCTACTACAGAAGGCAAATCACCTGCTATGGGATGCAGGTTACCTACTATGGGATGTGA
>MU129470.1:0-11539 GCA_014904985.1 Hydnum rufescens UP504
CCGATGCCAGCGAGTCCATTCAGCCAGTACACGGGTGGTCTTTCCCCATTCGCACTCTCGGACCATGAGATGATCTCCTTCAATATGGCAACACGAGTGCCCTCGGGCATGAAGATGGAGCGTCTTCACGCGCAGAGTCGTATCTCGCGTAGGGTGCTCGAGGTAGAGATAGTAATAGGATAGTATCAGGGGATGCTGGCCCATCTATAAATCGATTAATGTGGGTAGGTCGTCCAAATACTTGAGCGCAGCACTGACAGTTATGGGAATGGGGATGGACGTCCCCTCCACGACCACCAATACCCCCGTGCGCCCCAACCCCCCCACTACCAGTAGCTGAGGACATGCATGGATAAGGATGAGGACAAGGGATTGAAAAGCGACTCACTGATCATAGATTCCATGGGGTAGTATCCGATTCCGCCGCTGCGAAGATCGGCTGCACAGACGGGCTAGTGAAGTTCAAGGGTGGATATCCGATAGGATTTCCGGCCGATCGGTCTATATCTCGTTGTGATCCAGACGCTGGTTGTGATCTAGTGAGCTGCAAGGTTTTAGAGGGACAGTCAATCGATCACGGATGCTAATCACACAGTCGGGCCAGTCCGCTGTGCCAGACTTCTTGTTGGTTCCTACAACTCCTTGGATTTTATTTCTGATTGAACATCGTGTAATTTTTCCCATACTTCAATGGACAGCAGACTCCTCGTTGAAGTGACCCCTTGGTGGTTAGCCTAGATGAGTAGGACCGAGAACGTATAGAGCATAGCAGGTCAGCTTGGAGCGAACGATGGGCAAGGGCACCACACCCAACGCCATCGATTCATGTGTTCTTCTAGATATTCTTCCACTCATCAATTGCAGCAGGCTGGCAACTTGATTTAAAAGGGCAATGCATCTCGATTTGGAGTCGACGGTGTTCTCCATCAACATCAGTACGTGTACACCGCGAAGTCCTTCAATTCTTCCGTTCTAGATGATGATGCTGACTTCTCATCGTGTTCCCTATTTTTATTATAGCTTGACGTTTGTCGATGGTTTCGTGGCCAGTAAGCGCCAGGCGGCAGCATAGTCGTCGTGGCGTACTGCTCCATCTTCGAGTGGGGATCATCTACATGTAAAAGCCTGATACATGCAGAACCCAGGTGTTCATCTTACCAGAGCACAATCGAGCCCTCCAAGCGGACGTTGCTAAATGCTTTTTTTTTTTTTTGAAAATAGTGAGATACTGCCCCCTCGACGAACCATCCCTCAGAAACAGATCTTCGCATACGGACTCGTATGGATTGCACGTCTGATTGCGAATGCGCTCTCGCTTTGACCCCAGAAATTATCATCGACCTATCGACATCATGTCAGGATCTGCAGTCTTCCAAACAATATTTGAGACTATTCTCGCTTTGCCATCCATGGTACACGCTAATTTTTCTTTTCTCTACCCTGCTAAATTAAGGATCCCAGGGGCTTCGATTCACTGCGTTCTTTCATAGATAAAATATCGTATCGTATAATATACAATGTAGAAGCCCCTGCCTTCAAATCCTCAAGTGGAAGTGATCTTGTTGTATGCTTGCGTGGAAGAGATTATCGCCATCCCCCTTGTGATCCCCCTCCCCGCCATTTTTATTACACCTCCGTCTAGCTCGAAGTGTGTTGAAATCCACAAGTAAATCCTGCCATATCCAAAGGAATATTACTCCACCCCTAAGAATGACCCGTGTCACTTCACTCTCCACAGCTCAAGTCTGGGCGTCTAATTTTTTTTGTTGGTTTTAATAACGGTGGAAGCATACATGTACACAGCGAGGGTACTAATTCCGAACTTCCTAGCAAGGGACATTACACGTATTCAGTAGGAAAAAAACCGCACCGCGCACACCGCACACACAAAAAGTCCTTCCTGGGTCCTCCCCTTTGGTCCTCGACCAAAAATGGGGTGAGGTGAGGGGGGGGGGATTCAAATACTCAAAGTCAACGTATGAGCGCCGGTCCCTCACCGACTGCTGCCCGAATCCCCGTTTCGACGACGACGGCATCCTCGGTGACGACGGCGTCATTCCGGAACTAGTCGGAATGCCAAACCCCAATCGCGCCCAATCGTTCTTGCACCCCGGATACATGCGTCCGTGCTCCGCCACGCGGGCCACGGAATTCACGAGGAATTCCTGCGGGATGTACGCCTCGCTCGTGGCCTGCGGAAGGATGCGCACGCCCTTGCCGTGCGCGACGGAGAGCAGCATTTTGATGTCGTTGTGGTCCATGTACTGTTTCTCACGGAAGCGGCTTTCCATCGAGGCTCGGTGCTGGGACCAGCCTTGGAGTTTCAGGAGCAGGACGAGGATGAGGGGAGCGGCGGGCAGGCCGGCGTTCCAGGTGATCTTGTCCGCTGGGAAGAGCGGGATGTCCATCGTTCCCGGAAGTAGGATATCCACTTTGATCTGGACATCCGACCACGACGAATGGGTACGGTATAGAGAGGAACTCGCAAGACGGGACGAGGACGTGCCCTGGGACACACGATACCACAAGACTTTGTAGGTCGCCAAGGGATTCCGTGCATCGACGAGGTAGAAGCGAGGATTGAGAGCGACCACACGTCGCTTGAGCGGTTCCTGTGACCAAGTGGTGGAAAGGACGAAAACGTCGAGATCCTATGAGGATGCGAGGGCGTGATTAGGGGTACCAGTGGCAGACGTCGATAGGACCGGCCTACGTTTGGCTCCCTCGGGTTCCCGTAAAGCTGGCATGCCATCCCCCCCACGAAACAGCACTCCAAGCCCGCATCCTTTAATGTTTTGACGACATCGCGTGCAGCAGCGGAGACCTGTGCAGGTGAAGGGTGCATCTTGCTGTGGGGAAAGGTGGCACTAGGAAGAGACGGGGATCAGGGATATGTGGGAGAAGCGGGGGCTGGGAGCTGGGAGCGCCCGTGAGGTAAGGGATGATCTGTGCAACCGACACGAGGCCGCAGTCTGGTTCCAATGAATGCATCCCCTTCAGAAGAGGCCAAGTCATGTGCATCAGTTGTGCACGTTGGACCTGCGTACTGAATCATCTGAAATTGGTATACCTGAATGATGTACATGTGGTGAGAAGGAAGAATCCAGCAGGAGATCAGGTCCATGACGGCAGAGGCGAGAAGACCAAGGGGGCCTTATCTGGGCCACAGTTCAATGATAGTTTTCCTGCCAGAATCAAGCCAGGATCGGACAAAAGCAGCAACAACTGCGTTCTTCTAGATAATCAAGCCAGTCAAGCTAGCTTTCACGGCCACCTTGTGCATAAATGCAGGGGGGATTGAATCCGGGCGTCGTTTAGAACCCTTTCATATTAGTGACAAGAGTCCAGACTCTACTAGATTTCCCACATCCCTTTACTGAAATAGACGGCAATCAGCGAGGATTTTGAATATTCGGACGATTGAGGGCGAAAAGATCTAGATGCGGTCCATTCTGTTGTTTCCAAGAGACGTCAGAGACAAAATTTCCATTTATCTGCACAGACACAAACCTTCATTTCGGCTCGTTCCGTTTATATTACATAAGCGGTGACATGATTACAAGCGGGATTTAGGCGCCCTGAGGGCGCTTATACGATCAATGGTCGCTTCCGCCTCGCTCACTATCCGGTCCAGCAGTTCCTGACACGTCGGGATATCGTTAATCAGGCCCAGAACCATGCTCACAAACCAGATCCCAGCGTTCACGTCTCCAGTCTCGTAAACCCGCCTGCCTCGCACGCCCGTCACGAGATGTTGCACGTCTTCAAATTTGGCATTCCCGCGGTTTTCGATTGCGACCACTTCCAACGAGACGGAGTTCTTGAATACCCGCGCAGTGTTGTGCAGAGTGCGGAAGATGAGGACTGTATCGCGTTCTGTCGCCTTCACCATCGTCTCCTTGACATTCTGATGGATGGGCGCCTCTACGGTTGCCATGAATCGGGTTGCAATATTAATTCCCTGTTATGCATGCTCTCATCAGAACTCCCCCAAAGAATCCACGAGGGACCGAAATTAACCGACCTGTGCCCCGAGAGCAAGAGCGGCAGCAAGCCCTCGACCATCTGCAAAGCCACCAGAAGCAATGTATGGAATCTTGAGCTCGTTGGCGGAGCGTGCCAACTGTTGTCGAGATCCCGTGAGGATGGTTTAAAATCATATGGATCAGAGCCATTCGTACCAATACAATTCCAGGAATATCATCCTCTCCGGGATGTCCAGCACCTAGATCCCCCAGGAGACGATGGGAGGAACAGAAAGACAATCAGACGCGCCCTCGCTCCGGGAAATCATACCACAGCAGCGTACATTCGAAGCCATCAATGGATAGAAAGTCAACACCCATCTGTGCCGCCGATTGCGCGTGCCGTATAGCCGTACACTTGTGCAACACAATGCATCCATTATCCTTGAGGTACTTCACAATATGAGCGGGATTACTCCCAGCCGTTTCGAATATCCTAACACCTGTTCGCCGAGCACGGGGAAGGCATTAAGAAATCGGGACAGGAGCGAACAAAACCAAAAGGCAGAGGCAGCAGACCTTCTTCTACGGCCGCGCGTGCGTAGGCTGCATGATCAGGAGGAACAATAGTCGGGAGCATGGTGATATTGACCCCAAATGGCTTATCCGTAAGCTTGCGGGTCTGTTGGATCGCTTTCCTCAGATCGTCAGGCGTTGGTTGGGTCACTAGAACGAATGCATTGAACTACACGATTTAGCGAAGGAAGAGGACTCGGCTACGAACGAGCGGTTAGGATCCCCAGGCCTCCTGCGTTGGACACGGCGGCAGCCATTTGAGGAATGCCAACCTTTATCACGGGAATGGACACCAATGCATGAGAACAAGAGATAGACGCGTATACGAGACCGGCTTACCCATTGCATGCCCCCCTGAACGACGGGACTACATCGAGCGGTCAACCCCTAGAAGCTCGCTCATACGCTAGTAGGAAACTCACACCGTGATACCTAATTTCTGGGTGAGGAGCGTAGTGAAAACCATTGTAGAGTGCAGTTGGAGGTGGCTCCAGCGAACTCTCAGAAGATATAACGAGGTCACTCCGGTTGCATGTCCATGTGTTTACCGAGGCACAGCCCCTATCCCTTAGTGGACCCGGTGAGAAAATTTTAGACTTCGGAAGAATCGTCTGACCACTTTCTCAATCCTACCTGGTTACTTTGTTGGCTTCTGTGCTTGCTTTCCGTGTGCCAAATTTCTCTCCCCTGGTCCCGCTGACCTCTCAGGCTGGAATCAACACCATCTCCCGTGTGAAAATGGCCACTCTCACGTGCAGTGTCAGTATGGATACTTTGTAATTTGCTGACTCAATCTCCCGGATTCCAAAAGCAGAATTCCGACACTGTCGGCGTCAATTCCGCTCGCTGCCCGAAAGCCCCTAATTTGGGGGGAGTATATTGCCTTATGTTACATGGTGGATGCGTTGACATACCTTCTTAGAGGATGTTGAGAGTTGAGAAGACCTCAGAAAGCGAGAAAAGAATTATTGCGGAGCAGGTGAGCAAGCTTACCTACGCCTTTCATACTCTTCGTTGCAATTGACGTTCGTCATGAACAGTACTGTATTGTATTATTCATATCTGTAATTGTTACACTAATGGCCTCTATTCTGCCCAGGCATCCCTCGGCTTCTCCAGCTATGATAAAATCCCGGATTACTTAGGGCGGGGAGCTAATTATTGAATCATGAGACTGTAGGCCGGTCGAACTACTCGGAAAGACCAACGTCTAGGTCCTTTTTGCGCGTCTATGTTGTTGGTCTGGTCATTCTCGTCATACGGGCCACTTCGATGTTCATCACTGATATGTGGATACAACTACCGAGGTTGAGCCGCCGATCGTCTCCGCTACATATACAGGGGTTCAGAGACATGGGGATACACATACTGAAAACTATTCAACTCGGTCGACTCCACTGGAATCCAAATATGGCTTTGTCTCCTAATCCATAAATCCTAGTTCTTCGCACACATCGACCGTTCATTCTTCCCAGGAGCGACCTTCGCCACTCCGCAGGCGATATGGATGTGTACACATCTGTACATATGGGTCAGAAACAATGACATTCTCCCTTTAGTGATTGAAGCATCGTCACTCGCTTCGAGTCGCCGAACTTGCCATGAAGCCATATGCCTGCCATCCTGCTGCCATGATCGCCGCCGTTCCTATTTGCTCTCGACGTACTGGGGTGTTTGGAAGAGAAATAATAGACAAAGAACGGCGGATGGGTATTCCAAGCGCGCTCAATACTATGGCACGTTATGCACATGACGCCTGGTCATCGGGGGAAACGATCGCTGCAATGTCGTACTTGCCTGCGGTTCCCAGAAATTCCCGGATTGAGCTCCGCCTGGCAGCGAGGCCATCAGCATTCCGAGAAAACGGGGTGCGACTTGCACCCTCAATTATACCTCGTAAGTCAATTCAGGATCCCCGAGATGAGGTGTCTCCGCTGCTTGATTAGTTGGCTACGAGTGGCGTAACGGATTCTGGGTGCCCAAATTAAGATAGCACGACCATCGTCAAGTTGGCCGGCCCATGTTCCAAATTGATAGGCCAGCATAGCGGAGGGACCATGGTGCATAAGTAGGTGCCGTGGGATTGTACCCTTCTGAGGCCGGAAACTGTGACACCAGAGCCGAGTACCGCTCAAGACGTCGATGAGCTCTTTCGGAGCAACTTCACCACTGGGTAAGTTCTCTAGTACCTTAATGGAGTCCCCCGAGACAGTGAGAGAAGCAGTGCCCAGGATATCTAGTGCATCACCGACGTCAAGGGCGCAGACAATCGTTGAGCCAAGAAAAGGAGAGCGATAATAGGTGGCGCTCTCAGACGTGTTCATTGTGATCTGAAGAAAACTTTCGCATTATAGATGTCAACCTGAACAAGCTCGGATCTTGACGAAGAGGCTTACAGGTTGATCTTCACAGTCGATGCAGAGAGGTCAGGCATGAAGCTCAGTCTGGGTATCGATATGGAGAAGAGGCAGTATAGAGAATGGGCTGATTGGGCAGGCAACGAGCGCGTCTTTGCAGGGATGGCTGCGCGCGTAGAGTCCCGGGTTAGAATTGAGTGACAGAAGGGTGTGTAGGGTGCCCAGTAAGCACCGTCGCCAGAAATTTAAATGGCGGGGGGAGAGGCAACGATGCAATCGATATCAAGGATCGTGATGTCACGCGTGACTCAGTCGCTGTTTGCCGAGTCGCCCACTCTGGAATTGTTTGGCCTTTGACCCCCCACCCTGAGTCCATACTGCTTCCGCGACGCCCCCTTAGCTTTTCGTCATGTGCCATACCGAATCTACTGGAGCCAATTTATGCTGGAACTGGCTGAACCAACGGGATGAATCACCCTAAGTTCACTTTTGCAGGACCGGGGCGTTTTTTATTATTATTTATACCATCAATTTCCGCCAAAATCATAGTCTCATTACACGGTATATGGATTAATATCATCTACTGAGGTGTCTATAGTCACTGCCACCACGGCATCAGTCGCCTCTGCGCAAGCAGATGATACCCTATATATGTCAACCGTGGACATTTTCTCGTATCCCCTCCCCCCTCCTTTCGCTTTGTCTATGGAAATAGAGAGGTATCCACCATCTTCTTGCCGCCCTTTTACGTGGCTCCACCACCCTCACGACATCTGACGATGTGAAGAGTATTCAGGATGGGCACTTTCGGAGATCCATTTGTGGTACAAGCCTGCCGCTTTTCCTCGATGCTTTTCTATAGTGCTCGATGGACAACTTGGAAGGTTAATTTCGAAAAGCCTTATGATCGAGGCAATCCAAAGGACTGGCCACGCCTACGGAAATGGGCGATGACGTTGCAGCTAGGCCTTTGCACCTTATGCGTCAGCGCTGCCCCCTCCGCGTACAGCGGTTCGAATCCGCCATGCACGATCTCCGTATGAGTTGAACCGTGGCCATTCTTGGACTATTGCTATATGTCTTTGGTTAGTCCCCTTCACGTGGCAGGCGACCACGGAAAATATTTCCCTCTACCATTTTTCCAGGCCTTGCTTTTGGACCTTTGATCTGGGCACCACTTAGCGAGGTGAGCATCCACCGTCATTGTTTCCCCGCTTTTCTCACCTTACAGGTATGTCGCTCCCCTATTTGTGGGTCTCCTCTTTCTGCTTCACGATAATCCGTGTAATGATCATTTAATTGCAAACCTTGATGGCACCTTACTATAGACCGCTGTCATCGGCTACCTAATTGATGCATACACGATCTACTGTATAACCGCTCTAGCAGCGAACGTCCTCCGATCCATCCTGGCCACCGTATTACTCCTCTTCACACCTTCGTTACTAGTAGCCGTAGGACCACAGTGGGGAAATGCGATATTCGTATGTCTGGCACTGATGTGTACTCCGATTCCCTTTCTATTCTGCGTACGTGATTCCTGTTCTGGTCGTTTATCATGATGATCATCGCCACCTTCATCATCTCGACTCGGTGCTGATTCTATTTCGTCAACGACCTAGCGTTACGGCCCTAGAATACGAGCAAGATCTAAGTGGGCCACTCCACTCACAACTCCACACCCAACCTCATGCCCAGTATCCACCCCAATGTTCCCCATCGCCCCTCAAGAGAAGCGCTGATGCCCTGCTTCCAGCTGCCGGCCGCTATTGAGCCTATCCCTCCCATTTTGACCATACCATTCCCAACTGTTTTTGAGACAAGACATTGGCTTTGCATCCATAGGGTCCAAGCTACTCACAACACGGCACAATATCGGGGAGTCTGGGGGAATCGAAACATCACTGACAGGTCTACGGTGAAAAAGGTGAACCACGCGACCCGGCAGATTTTCCCTCCCTTCCTTCTTCGAATGCTTGATCCCAAGACAGGTTTGTTGTAATGTAGCGAAATCTAACTGCTTATAGTTATAAGCTGAATATGTATGCCCAGCGAGGACTCTATGATCGTTCCCTACCTGTCCGGGTAGAGGGTAATACTACACGTGGCCGAACCTCTTGTGTGCTCCTCGGGCAGAGGCGCATATTTAGAGCAAGTTAGGCGTCTGCCAAGGCAATTCAAGAGAGATCTCTTCCCTATTTACAGCACCATTTTGCATTTTGAAAGCCCCTAACATCTAGCCAGGAGAGGTAATGCGTATATTGTCAAGATTGACGGCGCATGGGATCGGAGATATGCCATCTTGGGATTCCCTAGGTGATTCAGCGACGCAATTCCTACACAATTGGCTTCCACTCTCGTACTTATGTATCGCCCACACTGAATTATCACCCTCGATCGTTCCGGTTCAAGCCTCGTCGGTATGCATTGAGGTCTTTCAAGGAACTCAGCAGGGCGAGGCCACGAGACGGTGCAAAAAGTGGACAACCAATCAGGAGGGCTCAAACCGAAAGTTCTGAGTACATCACTGATGCTTGATAATCAGACTCTCGTGTGAAGGAGATTCGCAAGCATCACTAGGAACGGAATGAAGAATGATGACTCAACACCTCCCGCAATAAGGCACGGCTAGATAGGGTTGGTTCGATTCCGGGATCAAAGGATCAAAGCAATTACAGTTTTCAATGGATATATAGTTTTCACGTATGAGGGAAGGGTGACAAATGATCACGATTCGCCGCGGTCTTGAGTCGTAAACAACTCAAGATAGTGGGTCGTATCGGGGAAAAAAGCCTGGTGCACAATTATCTCAAATTGAAAGCATCACTTGAAGCTCGGCATTAGCAAGGATAGAACTGGGAGAAATTGGATTCCGTATTCACCACAAATGCCCAGTGAGGAGCAACTAGGAAGTTTCCGACAAACTTTCCGGGAGCGTAAAAGGTTTGTTCAAGGAGGCCTTCCGCGGCTACCGAATCACTTTCGAGAGTGCTGTAAGACAGATATGAGCATATCACCTTCCAAGCGCGCATAAACCAAGGCAAAAAGATACATGAAAGCTTTATTTGACACTCCAAGAATCCCGAATCCCTTCATCTCGACATAGCCCCACTTGTTGTCTTGAACGAATTGGACGGTGTATCTAACGTCTGACGAAATTGACAGATCAGCGAGATGAAATAGATACAGGCAAGTGATATTACTCAGATGAAAGACACCAGTGGGGTCGATGTAACCGTGCTCTCCACCGAGACCGCCGAGGACCTTAGCGAGTAGGGTGCCATCAGGTTTAGTCCAATTGCCCCTACGATCCCCATCGGTATAAGAATTTTTGATTTTGAAATGGAGCGACTGTAGCCTTACCCTCGGACGCCCACATTAAGGCGAGTGCCTTCCGGAACAGCGATCTCGCGGGAATTGGCAAGGTCAACGTCGATAGACGAAAGAAACGCGAGGCGGGTTTGAGGATGGGGAGGGGATGAACCGCCCCGGGGCGGCAGCGACAAAGGCGGCAGTGCCAAGAGAGAGGATAGTTAAGAGAGGGAGGAACATGATGAGGCGAAGAATTATGAACGCCAATTTTATACCCCTGGAGACTAGTGCTGTATGCACCGCCTAACTCCTGATGGAATTCCTTGGAGATCGTTAAGGGTGCACATGAATAAAATCCTAGGATATCTTTATATATCACAGGGAGGATAACCCAGCCGAAGAGAATAGAAAATAAACTCACAACCTCGTTTTGGTTCCTGAAAGTGGCTGGTTCCTCTGGTTCCCTTGCAAAGTTTAGGTACAAGCATTAGCCAGGGTACTCATGATAACACGTTGCCCAGATCGTTGGTAGATTTTCTTTTGCGGAAGATGAGCGATTACTAGAACAAGAGGTCATGACGAAAGTCACACATCCTGTTCGGGGATCTGGCCCCATTTTTCCGACATCACTGTGTGAAAAATGCTTTGGGTCCACGGCGTACGTGGAAGTCAGACGGCCGAATCTTTGACGAGCTGTGGGACGCGTTGGACCAATTTGGGCTCCAGATTTACTGTACTGTAGGTTCGTGTCACGCGTCACACCCTGGGGTGTCACATGAAAAATTCACCCCGAAGGGGTAATTTTGCCAATTATGGCATTTTTTGGTCCCTATGGCCAGTTATGCGTAGTATACTACGGGGGCTGTCGAAACACGTGGTCGGCGGGTGCCGGACGCATTACATAAGACGTATGTGGTGGTGGTGGTGGTGGTGGTGGTGGGGGTGGTGGTGGGGGTGGTGGCGGAAATATACCGCGGCAGGCTGCCTATGGGTAGTGATAAGGCGCCTAGGCGTCCTCTCACAAGGACATTATTAATTTATCTCCCCCTCGCGTCCCTCCTTTCCTGCGGAATTCCTCATGGGACTCGTGGTATGCTATTCTCCTCCGCTGATCCAGCTTTCCCTTCTTTGAGTCTTTGCCTGGCACTCTTGGTGCGTTTATCCACATTTCGGCGCATAGTGCGTATAGATTTTGGGGTACGTTTCATGTGAGGGCATAAGTTAGGTTAGAGGGTGGGTCGTACTTAGCTTGGTAAATGCTGGAGTCGCTTCAATGAAGCTGGCCAGTCGTCCAATGTCGTCTATGGTGCCGAGTAGGTACCGCGGTTG
>MU129475.1:0-11230 GCA_014904985.1 Hydnum rufescens UP504
ATTCCTGTCTCCAGATATTGGCAGGGTCTCTGGTCAACAACCAGGTGGAGTCTTTCCAGTACGAAAATGACCTGGTGAACTGCTTAGGAGTGACAGAAGTGCGGTACATGCAGGAGGCCTACGTCAATGCCCATTCTATGGCTGAGGTTAAGGAGCTCCTGGCCATTGGTCCAATCCCCTACTTGATACCCCTCGATGCCATCAATGAGATGCTGGATTACAAGCGGTTTCCGGCTCTGATAGATCCCCGCCCTGGTCCACAGCAAAGTCGCCCCATGACTTCTGTTGAATTTGACACGGAATGGCTAAGCAGGCAACTCTATAGTGCACGCCAGGGAAACCCAGCTTCTGTGACCGTTGGGATGCGACTGTATGGAGATGCAGTTGATCGCGCATAAACACCTGTCAAGGGTACCCCGCTCAGTTTCAACTTGAATATCTGGCCAACTGTTGGGGGCCAATGAACTCGGACATTCGCCAGATCGCGAGGTGGGCAATTGCTGATCTCAGCAGCAGCAGTGTTTCTTCAAATTTGAGGTTTTTGCACGTACAAAAGTTCAACCGGCATGGCGAATAATATTGGAACCAGAAGCTGGATTGACCTCGTATTTCAAGCCTGCCTGCGTAGTCTCTTCCTCTTTGTTATCATCCTGTTTGTTGTCAATACCTTCATCACCTCTGTCGTCATCGTCATCTTCGTTCATCGCCCATTATCATTCATCTTCGTCTCTTCCCCCCTTGGCATTATGTTTTTCTCCTTTGTTTCTGATGTATGTATGGATGTATGTATGTATGTAATGATACGATCTAGGATGAATATAGTCGTCCACTGCTCTACACTTTCCACCCACCCTTAGAATAATTTGAGTATGTAGTCGAACCGCTCTTGGCCCCCTGCGGAGCCTACACGGTATGTAAATGAGAATTCCGACCAACGCGCTCTTCATTCAGACCTGGAGAAATTACGGCAATCGCCGATATTGATTCGTTCTCAGCGTCTTATCTCTCGATACCATGTCTGGAGTTTGACAGCGCGTCGCGCTCCAAACTCCGACCGTACTACACCGTCTCTACATAAATCTTGTGGTCTGGAGTTTGACAGTGCCTTGCGCTCCAACCCCGACCACACTACACTCGACTTCCTAGAATCTCTCTGTTGTGGTCTGGAGTTTGACAGTGCTTTGCACTCCCAACTCCGACTGCTCCACTCCCAACTTTTTGACATATCTGTTGTGGTTGAGTTTGACAGTGCCTTGCACTCCCAACTCTGGCTGCACTCACTTCAACTTTTCCACGCATCCATTGTGGTCTGGAGTTTGACAGTGCTTTGCGCTCCCAACTCCGACTACCCTAGTCTCAACTTTTCCACACATCCGTCATGGCCTGGAGTTTGACAGTACACTGCATTGTGCTCCCAACTCCGGCTGTGTTAATATCTGGTTTTCCATCCAGCCATCGTGGTTTGGATTTTGACACTGCACCTATTGCACTCCCCTGCTGCTAAAATCCCAAGTTCCATAACAACATACTCCTTCACATTCGCTATGCCACCAAAAGCACGAAAAACGTATAAGAGAAATAAATGGGTGACAGTGCCGACTGCCAGCCCAGCCTTTTCTAAGGGTAAAATGGCGGAGTCTTCTACAGCCAGGCCTTCCACTAAGCCCAGAGCAACGGGGCCATCTGATGCACCCATGAAAAGTGTAGTTGGTGATCTAGTTCAACAGTCAGCAGCTCCTCACATGAAATGGGAGTGTTGAAATACCACCACGACAGTCAGATGCACCATTGTCATCGGGGGCCCTCCACCCCCCAATCCAATCCATGGCGGATGTAAGTCCTGCTCACTCACCTGTCGGCTCCGTTGCCAATTCCCCAGTTCACAATACTGTCAATTCTCCAGCCCTCTCTATGGGCAGTTCTCTGGCCCCTCGGAATTCCTTGGGCTCTCCTCACGGTTCCCCAGCTTCCCCTGGCAATTCTCCGTACCACTCTTCGCTCCAGTTGCGTTTGCCCCACTTGCATTCGCCCCCTTGCCTTTTATTTTGACGAACCAGATTTTGATTTCTGCACTCGCACTCACACTCCCACTCAAGACCATAGGGATGATACTCCCCTGTTCCTTGATGATGGGGAAGGAAGTGAGGATGAGATTGACCATGGTCTTGAGAATGGTGGAGACATTGATAGTGGCGACGAGGTCCTGGCCAAATCTCTTGGAGGCCCCTTTACTGAGCAACAAATTGCTGAGATTAGGGAGATAGTTGATGCTATGAATCAACAGCTAGAGCAAAAGGCCAAGGAATGGGAGCAACCTCTGGAGTCAGTGATGCGGATTGGCAACCTTGGCATCAATACCAGAGAACGACAAAGTGGAGGGAATCTGTGGAATGCGTTTCATCACTCATATGAGAAGGATTCTGACCCGGATCGGCCTCATCATGAGTATGTGGAGAAGGTTATACAGCCTGCATACCGTTCGCTCATTCTTGAACATGGTGGTGAAGACTCTGCTGAGTGGAAGAAGAAGGTCAAAGAATTGTGGAAACACACATGCTTCAAGGCTGCCCAGGCCGCTGCAATCGCACTATCTCCTGCCACTATGGGTAAGTCATCAAGCAAAACAACAAAACATTGGACCGATGATTTGAAATGGATGGGTACTATGAACATCCATGGGTTCTGCGCACTGTTTAGTGGCATTCCTGATGAGGCAGCATCCAAACACAATGCTGTGTGTTACTGGACAGGCCGGCGATGAAAGCATGGCTGATGAATCATTTCCAAGGACAGCCGTTGCTGGAGATGATTCATTCTCAATCCTAGTCTATCAGGGGGAGCAGCGGCTGCAAAGGGATGTAGGGCGGAAGGTCCCAAAAACTATGCACATGATGCGGAAGGAGATTTCAGAAGAGCTCCAAAATCTTCTGAAGCCATTGTTGGCCACGTCCCTAGGGTGCCATGGGCAACTCTACCCAGATTCCTTGCAACAATCATCTGAAGATGGAGAATTGGGTCACAGAGTTGGACTTTCTGAATCTAATGTCACTTGATGTATCAGTGGTCTGAACGGATAGTTGGAAGAAACTGTGCGGGCATTTTTTGAACCAAAGGATGATTCGCAGCGGGTTCGAATTCTACAGTTGGCGGATGACACGAGATTGCCAGATGACACTGCTATTGTTGTGGATCGATATAATGCAATACTTGTTACCACTGGGCAAGCATACGAATCTGAGGGCTCGGGTGGACCAGAAAGTCATAATGGTGTGAATGGGGTGGGTTCTTCAGCCACTGAAAATGCTCCCCCCCAGAACCCAACAACCACAGTCAAATTCAGTTGCCACAGGCTCATCTAGATCCCGAAAGCGAAGGTCTGATACGAGTGGGGGACCGGTCCAGAAGAAGAAACGGGTTCATGGTGGCAGGAAGAAGGGCGCTAGGGACGTGATATCCAGCAAGTTCATAGCGGAGTCAGATGAAGAGCCTGAAGAGCAGGGGGCATCTACGTTTGATGCATCACTTGGTGGTATTTCTGGCAGTGCCTCAGGACCCGACCCATTCGCTGTGCCAGTTAACTGGGAAAATGGGCTGAACACTGGAGTGTACAACCCTGTGGTGCCAAATGATGTCCCTCCTAGCGACTTTGATGCATTGCTTGCACAATATCCTGATTTGGCCTTGGATTGAATGTGTTTGCTGGATCCTCCTTATTTTGAGCTCTTTTGTCATCCTGTTGGATTCATGTCCTTGTCAATCTTGTAGTTTCTCGTCTCTTGAATAGATAATAGATGTACACTGATTAATTTAACTTGGAAGCTCATTGATACATTGATCTATGTAGTCTAAGTCCCCATGTTGATATTATTTGAGATCAAAAGACCATGTCTGTCGCCTGAGGTCATGGCATTGAAATTATTTGAGATCAAAGGATTTTGATGCCTCATAGGCAATTAATTTGATGCGGTTCGACATGTCTTTTGAGATCAGTCCAAGTGGCTGACCAAGGTGTAGTTGGGGATGATGCATGAATTGTTCTATTTGAATGTAATATCTTGTATTTTGTAAACTATGGTTGGTTTAACTTGGAAAAAAATAGAGATCTGAGTTCTGTGTGTCCTACTGTGGATTTGGGACAAGTTCACACATTTGGGCCCCCTTGGTGCAGGCAGTTTGAATGTATCCACTTGGGCCCCACTTGGGCCCCACTTGGGCCCCACTTGGGCCCCATTTGGGCCCCATTTTGGGCCCCATTGCATTGATACTGCTCCTTAACTTTGGATTTGGGCCCTAGTGGGGCCCCAGTATTGTAGGACCTACTTAGGTACCAATTCATGGTACAGATTTGGTACCTAACATAGGTAGTCAATGTGGTTGACCAGCCTGTCTCATCCGCCCCACTCCCAACCAGTCCAAAGTCAAAGAAACGTGGCTGGATGCCTTGTTGCTGCTCTGGGCAGTAGCTCCATCCAGTTTACCACCTTGTGACTTTGCTCTGGGTGACCACACTCTCTAAGTGCCTTGCCAACTACTTTGGGTAGTAACTCCACTTATTGAGCATGAGTTGCAGGGATCATCCTGGATACTCCTGACTTTTCCCCCTTGAAATAAAAAACAACTTGGTTCTGAAATATTTGCAAGGTAAGTGGCACACCAGGATTGTTGCAGACATTGAAGAATCTGACTTCTTCTTTTACCCACACCTCTTTGCTCTCCATGTCATAGAGCCACAAGTGCTAAAGAAAACCCCACCCATCATGGTGTCTTCTCCTGTATCTTATGTAATAGCATGGCCATGCAGATTCTAAGTCCCAATCATGCTGGAATCAAATTGCTCTTTTGCCCAGAGCTCATAGCTCACGCGCAAGCTGTGAAATCAATGCAGCCATGCCACCACCCTGCAATCAAGCCATGTAATGATCCAACTGCATCAAGTGACATGATCTGTCACCATAGAGCATGGGGCAGAGATCGATATGGGAGAGTCATGTACAAGCATGACTCTACTAAGTAAGTGTCCATCTCCTGCTCGCCAACTAACCTACTACTTCATCCTTAGATAGTAACTGAGCCCTTTGGCCAGTTACTACCACTCCCCTTTCCCTAATCCTCTCCTCTTGTTTCTCCCATGCCTGAAGTGAAGCAAGTGCTTAGCTTCATTCGTGGCCTTCCTGTTTGAAGCCAGTGCTTAGCACAGTTGGATTACCCTTTCTCTGCTGTTCACAGATCCATTGAACCACCTCATCCAATGACAAAAAATACTGCAGCTACTTGAAGTCAAGAGCCATGCTATTACACCACTGTTGTGTGCACTCACGCAACTTCCAAGTGAGTAGAAGCTCACTTTTCTTTTTACTAATCTCCTTACTGTAGATAGCGGTTATGCAACTCTTTGAAGGCATCTGGGGGTGTATTTTTTAGACCAAGACACCAGTATTCATGCATGCCTTACATGTGCTTGTGACTACTTAGAGAGCTGTTATTTATCTATACCTTTCCATGAATATAGCCAGGAGCTGTTTGACAGTTTTTGCTTGAAGAGACTGGTCTAAATATCTTGCAGGCATGTGCTGATTGCTCAAAAAGTGCCACATCTCAAAGGTAAAAGTGATCTAAGCAGATTGGTCCTGACATTCTTTTAATGCCACTGCATACATACACCTTGTAAGGGGGTAAAGTAGTTACAAAGCAGGAGCAAGGAAGATGACAAGAATCTGGGCCTACAACAAGGAGTTCAGATGGGCCAACTCCTCTGGGTCTAAATCTGCTTTGTTGTCAACCCAGTGAGTTAATCTTGCATCCTCCATTCTCCATGCATTAAAGGCTGCAGGCATTTCTTCTTCTAGCTTCTTGAGCAGTAGCTTGGCTCGTGTGGTTGAAAGCTCCCCGGAGATATTGCACACAGGCTGGGTCAGATCCTTGCAGCCTAGATTTTTACACCAAAGAATGAGTGCGAGGAGAGCACCTATGTTTTCAGGAGCAGGAAGATTTGCAGACTTGCTCTCTATCTGAGTTGAGAGATTCAGGAGCATTCGATCAAGGAGAGTCCACATCTCGCTGTGGTCTGCATTGGTAATCTGTTGTTGGAGGGAAAAATCCCTACCACATAGAGTTCCCTTTCAGCATCAAATTTTCCGATGAACAAATTAAAAATGTACCAATATGTTGTTCCAATAACAAGCCTTTCATCTGTTCATGGATGAGCATGAATTCCATATGCCTGAAAAGATGTAAATGGAATGCTCATTTCCTTGTACACGAGTCAATCTCCCAGGGTCTTCAACAGGCCACAGGGACTGTATTCATTTATGCCCTACCATAAGTCATGATATGGTGGACCTGGCAATTCAACTTGCCCTTCTGTATATCATCTTGAATTCTCCTTCAATCTGCTCATACAGATCTTGTTGCCTTAAGGGCAACTCCAACAAATGGTGATTATGTAATACAATGGATTACACACCTGGGCCTTCATTCCTACTTGTGGATACATTTACATAATCAAATAGGGGCAAATGCGGCACTCTTAAGGAGTATTCATCAAATCTCTCCGTCAGTTTTGATCAGATTGGCTTGAAAAAGTAGTGTCCGGAAATATATGATTCACACCTAACCAACGATACTGAGCACGAGTTGATCCGATTAAAATTGCATGTTCTAGAACGATTTTACTATGGAATCCATGCTCTTAAGGAGTATGTTCCGCTTTTCGAAGTCAATTCGTATCCGATCAACTCGTAAATATAGCTCCCTGAAATATGTGATCAATATCTATCGAATGATACCAATTACGTGTTCATAGGATTAGAACTGAGGCTTCTGGAACGATTTCACCTGCTCATTCATAATAAAAAGGTGTATTTTTTCGAATTTCTCCGTCAGTTTTGATCGGATTTGCATGAAATTACCGTGCCTAGAAAGGTATTAAGAATTCCCATCCAGCGGTATGAAAGGCGTCACGAACGAAGAAGAACTCGGTGTTCTACATACGAATTTCCCCCTTGTCTCAGGAGAACATCATTCCCCCTTCCAATTTTCAAATATTGAATATTGTCCGGCAGCCTTATATCCAAAGGATAGGACGTTCAGGACGACTCATTCCATTATTCCTCAAGGGAATCTGTCCAAAAGGGAAGGAGAAATAGTCATTTTATGCTCTATCCTATCCCCAGACTTGTAAATTGAATATCTCTGTCAGTTTTGAATCTTTTGACTTGATTCCTTTTTCTACATATTTCCCCTATCCCCCTGCTTCCATCAGATATTTGATCTCATAGCCGGGTTGTATATTAAGCGAATTGTGTTGAAAATTCCATTGTCTTCCCCCTCCCCAGTCTGAAGCACTGAAGTATTGCTGCTGGATTCCTGGGCAAATTCCATCTGAGGGCACTGTTCCTACTGCACTTTGTCTAGGGCCACAATAATAGGACCTTAGAGTGTGGTATTTGTGGCACATTTTCCCCTTTATTCATCTGCTTGGGCAACTACTGCTTACAGCGGATTATCTTCCATCCCAAAGACCTTCCTACACCCAGACCTGAATATTCGAATTATTTTGGTGGCCCCCATTCTTCATTCTCGATTCAACATCGCAGACTGTAGCAGAGATTTCCTCATTTCTCCTGCTTACACCATTCATTCATCAGACACAGATGCCACAGAGCATGAAGTGTGTCAGAAAGTCAGCCCCATGAATAAAAGTGGGATCCCTGCATGAAAGCCCCTTGGGGACCCCCTGATTCTATTTCAGGAGTGAAGGTGTAGTGCATGGTTCCTGGAGGGAGGAAGCTGAGGTTGGAAGTTGATTAGATCAGTTCTGACCTGCACAAATGTCATAGCTAGCACTCACAGAGTTGCACCTGGCAGGATGACAACCACCTCCCATGTTGCTTTTTTGAGACAATCTTCTATTGACCAGTCCTTCTCATTACAGTTGGCCAAGCATATGGGGGATGCAACATTCAATGGGAAACCCCAGTCTCTCTACTTTTCCAACAATCACCCTACACACCCTGGCCTTTTCAAAGGCATGGCAGTTATTCTGGAAGAGTGTGGTTATCTGAATGCCCAAACCCTCTGTCCCCAATGCCCTGACTTCAAGCACAAAAAGGGTGCTGTAAACTGCTGCTGTTGCTGGCTGCTATTCAGTGAACCAGACTTTGTCAACATTGATTCAATTCTGGAAGGCCACTGCCATGAGCATGGCTTTACTGTCTTGTTTCTTCCAAAATTCCATTGTGAGATCAATTTCATTGAAATGTGCTGGGGCTTTGCAAAGTGACTCTATTGAGAGTATACCCCCTCCACCATTGAAGATGTTGAAAAAATGCACTTAATGCTTTGGAAGCAGTCCCTCTACTGTCAATGAGAAGGTATATACATTGATGTCATTTTTCATCTTCATATATCTGCTGATTACTTAATAGGTTTTCAAATTGTGCATTGTGATACATGGATGGATATAGGCAGGGCTTGAATGGAAAAGAGGCAGCATATGCCACAAATAAATACCAGGGACATTGCCAAATCCCAATGGAGGCAACACAGGAAGTAATTCAGGAGTTGATGAGGTCCAAAAAGGCATAGTGTACTCTAGATACACACACAATCATCCATATTTTGAAATCCTGTATGATCTTAGTTGGGATCAACAAAGTTGGCCACTTACATCATCATTGGAGTTTGCCAGCATAGTGATGACTTATGGATGATGGCTACCTTAGTATATAGCTCAGCTCAGGATTTCCTGATTTCCTGATCTCCTATTAAGCTTTCTCACCAACAGCAATGCCTGCATTTAACATGATATAATCTGTATTTTCATTAGATATTTACATTGATTATCCTAAATTGAAAGGCATTTGATCAAAGTATTTTGAATGGAAATTCAAATTAGAGTGGGATTTGGGACTCTAAAGCCTTATACTTGTTTCTGAGGATGTCAAATTCAGATGTGGAATCAAGACAATGCACCCCACATGTGCTCTACAGAATATGCCCATATTTTCATCCAGTGTGCAGATGGTGCCACCCTTTCTGATTGCAAATATTGGGTAACCCCCCTTTGGTAATAGCCCCCTTGCTAATACACCCCCCCCCTTTGTTGGTAACCCCCCTTGCTGGTAACACCCCCCCTGCTGGTAATACCCCCCCTTCAGAGTTACCAACCTCCCCTAACAAATCCTCCCTTGGAATTAAACCCCCCCTCTGAAGTTAATAATCCCCTTCCCCTCCATTTAACAACCCCCCTGGACAAGTGGATAGACCATAACACTGAGGAGTGCCAGTACATAGGATTATAATTACCACATAAATGTGTAGTCTCCTTAGCCTTGTGGTTTAAGGTAGACTTCTGCTATAATGGCATTGAGAGGTCCTGAGTGAGAGTATTTGTTTTTGGTGCCTTGGTTCTCACCACACAGGATGTGCTGGCTCACTGCCCAGTTCAAACTCTGAAGGTAAGGTAATCATTGACCTAAGTCCTTTCTGTTATAGATTAAACTCAGGATTTCCACTTCTACTCTGGACTACAGTTTTGAGTGTTTGTAGTATGATCCACAAGTTAAGGACTAGCTCCTTCCTTTTCTGCTTAGACCCTTCTGAGCTGCAGGACTTGTCTCTCTATTGTTCTCTCCCTCTAGCCCAGACTCAGTTGGACTTATCCAGTGTAGAAGAGAAAATGTTCAAGCCTCAAAAACCCTTTGATTTAAGCATCTCAGGAAATTGGTGTCTGCTGGCATTGAACCCCAGAAGAGAAGTGTGGCCACTCACACTAAGGCAAGAAATCTGCATTTTGGCACATGACTTAAGGGCAGGTGACCTAATAAAGAGGTTAGTAAGAAGAGTGATGAGTACAGCATCAGAAAGGGATGATTAAGACAGTTGGTAAGGTGGTTAGAAATCAGATGAGTCATGCATATGCTTGCCAAAGTCAGGTTCAGGTCAGGTTTTGCCCCATTTGGGCAAAACCTGAACTTAACCAAAACCTGAATCTCCTCAATTGGCAAAACCTGAACCTAACCTGAAGAAAACCTATCTTAGGTTAGGTTCAGGTCAGGTCCAGGTTTCAAACCTGAAATCATGAGCCCCTTCAGACATGAGAAATATCTGAGCTGAACACTGATTTTAACCATAATCCAGAATGAGTCTGGCAAGTTCCAGAGTTATGTAATCAGGTTCCTTGGTGGAGAAACAGGCTACTTTGAACTGAATTTAAACATAAAACCTCATGCAAAGTTTATATTGACTATACATAGTCTATGTATAGCATAAGAGGGCAACTACATTGACCCTTCAGGGCCCATTTTAATGTATGAAACCCCCCCTTGAAGGGGGTGAGGATATCAGGTTATTACCTACTACATGATCCTGAACACCTACTTCTGAGATCCTGGACACCTACTACAGGAGACCAATTACCTACTACAGGACATTGGTTACCTACTACAGAGTTGGGATCACCTGCTACAGATTCAGATTCACCTACTATGGGATATAGATCACCCATGCCTGATGCCAATTCACCTATTACAGCCTTCAGACTACTTGCTCCAGGCCTAGAATTACCTGCTACAGAATCTGGATTACCTACTACCCCATCCAGATCACTTACTATCCAACTTTGATCACCTACTATAGGATCCTGATCACCGCAACACATCATGGATCCCCAACTACAGGCCCAGGATCACCTACTGAAGCTGATGGAGTACCTACTACAAGATCTGGATCACCTACTACAGCACAAAAATTACCTGCTACAGCATGGGATCACCTGCTACAGAGTCAAGATCACCTACTACAGCATATGGATCACCTATTACTGGCAGTATCACCTGCTACAGTGTTGACATTAGCTACTCCAATATTAGGTTTACCTATTACAGCATGGGGATTATCTGCTACCACATTGTGATTACCTGCTACACAATTGGAACTACCTACTATAACATTGGGATTACCTACCACCACATCTGCATTAGCTGCTAAAACATTGGGATTACCTGCCACCACATCTGCATTACCTGCTACAGCATCAGGATCACCTACTACTGCATCAGCAGTACCTGCTACAGCTTTAGGACTACTGGCTACTGCATCAGTATTACCTGCTACCACATTCACATTACCTGTGCTGCATCAGTATTACCTACTGCAGCTTCAGCCTTACCCACTCCCACATCAGGGTTACCTGCTACAGCATGAGGAATACCTGCTACAACATTTTTAT
>MU129476.1:0-11090 GCA_014904985.1 Hydnum rufescens UP504
AGCCCGCATAGCTAGAGGTCATGTAAGTCTAAGGCTTGATCCTCTAAGTCCCAGTTTCAGCCAATTTTCGGCCAATTTTCGGCCATTTCGGCCAAGAAGGTGCAGACCGTAAAATGGCCATTTCGGCCGGAATAGTGATGGGACCTACTTAGGTACCATTATCTGCCCCAAAAGTGGTACCTAACTAGGTAGGCTTAGATGACTGACCAAGGTGCAGGGGACCTCTGAGGCTCGGGGCTTGACATGGCCTTTGGAACGCCACTCCACTTCCTCAGCCAGATGAAAGTGGGGTACAAATGCTGTCCAATATACCAACAAATGAACAGATGAATAAATATTAACATTGGTTTCACACACTGGGATTCTCTAGGGCTCTAGGACCTGGTTTCGGATAACCTTTCAGAGTTTACCAGTTCACGCCTCTCCTTTGCATTTGCACTCCAGAGATCAGAGCTATATAATTGAAATGTCACTTAGCATTGAGCAGGGAATTTTCAAAGACCACTTACCGGTGCTTGCCTTTGGTCTCCCCCTCTGTCTCCTCTTCAGTATTCTCTTCCTTTGGTGGCATTCCATGGTATGTTATGCTTCCTTCTGGCTAAAAAATTAAACAAATTGATGCCATCACCATCAACAATGCAGGATGGCTTTTCTGAACTCATTGTGATTGTCAGGGGGACTCTGAGGCTCGGGGCTTGACATGGCCTTTGGAACGCCACTCCACTTCCTCAGCCAGATGAAAGTGGGGTACAAATGCTGTCCAATATACCAACAAATGAACAGATGAATAAATATTAACATTGGCTTTCACACACTGGGATTCTCTAGGGCCTCTAGGACCCGTTTCGGATAAACCTTTCAGAGTTTACCAGTTCACGCCTCTCCTTTGCATTTGCACTCCGGAGATCAGAGCTATATAATTGAAATGTCACTTAGCATTGAGCAGGGAATTTTCAAAGACCACTTACCGGTGCTTGCCTTTGGTCTCCCCCTCTGTCTCCTCTTCAGTATTCTCTTCCTTTGGTGGCATTCCATGGTATGTATCTGCTTCCTTCTGGCTAAAAAATTAAACAAATTGATGAATATACCTAGCCCTAAGTCTCATAAATTCCACCTCACATGGTGGCCCTTGAATCATGAAATTAGCTTGGTAGATGGCAGATCAAGGTCACAAGGGACATACCACACATCTTCAGCAATATAAAAACCCTCACTGGACTCAGTGGAGAGAAGGTCAAGGCCCTCAGCATCCATGGCTCAAGAGATCGGCTGGAGAGATCGATGGGAGATCGGGGGACGGAACTTCCCGAAGGACTCAACACCACACCAAGTTAGTATAAATCACGGGAACTCCCGAAAAACCCCCGCCATTGTGGGACAGGTTTCCTACAGGGCCCAAACCTCTGTGCTACTTATAGAGGCTCCTATTTAGCAAACATTCTCATATCTTGTTTTAGTCACAGGGTTCTAAGGTGCCAGCAATAATTTGCCTTATTTGGTATCATAATCTCATGTTTCAAGGACACTTCCCAGAGCAGGCCCTGTCTGCAATGGCTTGTACTACTACACTTCTAACTGCCTTTCCAAAATCTGACATCCAAAGTTGAAGTTGGACAGATCCAAAATTTAAATTCTTAGAGTCGGATCAAAAATCCGAAGTCAAAGTCAGAGAAGTCAGAGAGTCAGACCGAAAACCCAAAGCCAGAGTCAGAGAAGTTAGAGAGCCAGATTGAAAACCCAAAGTCAAAGTCAGAGAAGCCGGAGAAGTCGGAGAGTCAGATCCAAAGTCGAGATTCAAAGTCGGGAAAATCAAAATCAAAGTCAGAGTGTCGGATCCAAAATCCAAATTCAAAGTCGGCAAAACCAGTGTTTAATACTTTGTGATGGATCATGTCATAGGGCACACAAACGCAAAAGGTCCCGACTGGTGAATTGATATTGAAGATTTGGCACTTGTCTAGAATCATTACGCCCATAACGAGCTCTGTTTTCGTTTCGAACTCCTGTTGTCCTGATAGCAAAACTAGGTGACCGGAACTCCCCAGAGGGGAAAGACTGTTTCTCATCGTGACGATCACCCCCTTTACTTCGTATACCGGTTCTGTAAATCCCCGACCGAATATCCAAGGGTATGGCCTCCAGCTAGATTTACCTACGAATTGCACAATACATCGAAAGCTACAAAGCTGACATGTAGGCCATCCAAAATCAATGACAAAGGCACTGTCAAAGTCACGGAACTATGAACATGAAAAATGAAACGAACGCCTGTATCGAAAAGAGCGTGACTGCTATGAACGAAAGGTGGTATAACGCCTACAAGGCGGATTGCTTGTTATCCAGCGAAGCCGAGGTGTACATTCAAGTGGTTATGATCAGAGGCTATGTGGACATACGAAAAAAGGGAAAGGATGGTCTTCGAAAGATCAGGCACCACGGCAATTTCCGCCGACGTGATCATAGCCAGCGCCCACGCGAATAGCGTCTAGCAAGATATCATCATAGTCACCTCCAGCTTCCCACATTGAAAAGCCTCGAAGTCCACGGGCAGCGATGAACTTGCCTTTGGCACCTGGTACAAAGAGGTTCAATATCCAGAATCGAAGATAAAAGGTGGAGAGAGCCCGTACGGAAAGACCTGGCATCATCGAACTCTACCCAGACTCCAGAAGTGGAGTTATAGACAGAGGGCTGAGCAAAGACCGACGACTCAGATAAGATACCACGAGGACCCATCTCAAAGATGACTGACTGTTTGGCTACAGCTATCAAATCGGTACTTGATGCCAGGGGCAACAGCGCCTGTTTTCGTCAGGAAACCCCCATCGACTAATCCCCAGAAATTGAAGATACCCCTGAACAGGTATGACCCATTAGAACGAATAGGCTCGAGTACCATGAACACCGGAAGAACTCACCCCTTCGGTTGGTCGTTACCGCATATATCAGGACCAGCCGCATCATCCCACTTGTCGCCGCTGGGTTGGGCGCTGGCATTAAATGGTGGGAATGACGTCAAGAGGGTCTTCCCTGACCCTAGAGCGTCGGCTTTCTTGACCGCGAAGGAGTGACCATATGCTGCGACACCGAGAACAATCTGATGAGCAGGAATGCCAGCCTTGGTCCAAGCGGCCACGGCTGACACGGCTGAGCCCACGGCTTGATCAGGCTTTGCGACGCAAGAATCGTTGAGAGGTGCATTGGGACCGGCAGTTTGCGACCAAGATCCCCAGACGTCATAGTTCATGACCTCAATATAATCAAGGTATTTGGCGAATTGGGAAACATCGGAAGACTGAGGCAGGAGTGACACGTCAGGATTAGGAACATGATAATATAAAAGGCACACACGGGAGTTCCACTCAGATTCAGGAAGGGAACGATCGCAGTGGCGGCGGAAAGTACAGCCTTCTTCGGGAGACTGGAAGCGCGGAGTTCCTTCAGTAACTCCAGAAAGTTGGCGGTGTCTTTGCTATTGACGGTATTGCAGCCAATTCCCTGGCTGTTGGGGTATTCCCAACTGAAAGGGGGAATTGAAACCTCGGTACCAAGGCGAGACGAGACCACTTACTCAAAGTCGACACCATCGAAACCATAGTGAGTCACCATATTGTTGATGGCCTTGATGAAAGCTGTGCGGTTCGCAGTATTGCCCACTGAAGTGCTAAAGTACTGTGACCCGGTCCAACCTCCAATACTAATATGGACCGCCACATTCTGGACAAAGGGTGGAGGGATATAAGCCTCGCATTCGCCAAACAAACCGGCTGCACTGACGCACATTCGAATGTCCTAGTCGGATGACCTTCTTCCTAAGGGCGCAAAGTATTGCAAGGTCAGCATAGAAACACGTCGAACTTTCAAATTCTAAAAGAACCTACACAATTGGATCATCCGCGGGGGCGATCTTGAAATCCGCTGGGTTAGGTGTGGTCGCTGCGAACGCATACTTCACCGTGGTGTACTTTGTCCAGGGGAGATGCTCTGGCGGGAAGTCTGTCGGATGCCAGCCTATGTAACGAAGAATCGGAAACGATGCAGCTTTCAGTATTGTAAATCTTGCCTACCAGCATACCAGGTGGAGGCGACGGGCTTGACTGTGGCCTTTGAGGATAGAAAAATCAATTCAGTTCAGAGAAAGATCGACCCGCATAAGACACTTGCCAGGTGGGCTATAGAACGTTCCAATTTCATAAAATCTTTCTGTACCTTAGCATGAGCTGTCAGGCTGAGGGATCGCTTGGACCATGGAGACTGAGATCCATAAGCAGCGGGAAGAACAAGGAGTGCGAGGGCAGTGATGAGCATTGTGTTGAGTGAAGGCGAGGGAGCAAGGCGATGGTGGGGGAGCAGAGTATGGGCAACAAGCAAGTAGTAAAGAATAATAGTGGACAAAGAGACTGTGGTTGTGAAGGGAAAGACAGAAATATATACGGGTAGTTCAGAGTGATTTGCGGATGCAATACTGTACTCCCGCGAAATCTATGGAAGCGTAATGTAACACTGCTCGAAATTGGTGTAACCATCTCAGAAATAATGTAATAGCTTGGGAGGGCTTGAAGCCTCGATGTCAGCGTAGTGCCATTATTTTTGGATCAATTTCATTCCAGACGCTTCAAAGGCCATTGATTGCTGGCGTCACGATTTATTTGATACAGTACCTCATCAATTCAATCGGATACAGTCATTCCCCACTATTTGCACGCACTTTCACTCAAAGTCGTCTCAAGCTTGCAATTTTGATCAAAATTAGCCAAAAATTGGGAGAGATATGTACAAGTATTATAGCTACCTAGGATAAAAATTTCATATCCTGGAACTCCCTCTGTGGAACAGGGTGTGCAAGTCTTGCAGGGGGTACCAGAATCGGCAAATCCCCAGTGATTGCATGCTTGTGACTGAGTGTGACCATTCTGCTAGATTTGTTCGTCACTCCCGGCACCTCCATCCTTGCTTCCTTTGCCCTCTGATCCATTGCCTGATGTCTGCGTAATGCCTCCGGAGTCATTCTGTGCCATCCAAGCCTTCTTTAGGAGGGTGTGGGGCTTTGGCGGAGCCTTCAGGCCTGCTGCCTTGCATCAGTCTTTCTCGGCCTTCCATGATGCAATTTCTGCATCCTGTGTCATTTTAAATGACTTCCAAGCATCAGTGAGCTTTTGCCTGGTTGACATAGCTTGTTCCTGGTTTGTATGGTGCTTGTGGACATCTGCCACGATTGCCTGAAATTCGGAATGTGTGACCAGTCGCCTGAATGTGTTCTTGATATGGTAAGATTTCTCTTTGGTCTTCTTTGTTTCCTTGGCAGCAAGCTGATTGCGTGAACGAGTAACCACCATTCCGCTAAGGGCCAATTGTGCATTGGTTGCATCAATTGCCCGCACGGCAGCCTCCTTATGTTCCTTTGCCCCTCTCAGTGCCCTCTGCAGCTCACCAATCTCCGCCTCCAACTCTTCATGAGACTGGCGCACTGCACCCTGCCGGGGGGGTGAACTGGCAAGCTGCCAGTCAATGTTGGGAAGGTCATTGATGTGACCATATACATGCTTGGGGAGTTTGAATGTCGAGCGAAGTGGAGATGAAGACACTATAAAAGAGGATGATGATGAGAATGCTAATGTTGTTTCTAGTGATTCTGTCGCCTTTGTCGGGGTAACTGGGCTACTGGGAGTGCCTGGGATGGTGGTAGAACTTGCAGATGGGTTCAGGGGAAGGAGGGTGGGATCTATGGTGAGCTCCATGTTGCCTGCTTTGTACATATGAATGTTCTGGGACTCATCCATTACTGGCGAGTCATCTCGGTTGTATTGCTCGGCCATCAGCTGATTATGGAAGTACATGATGTGTTTAACGGGGGATGCGACTTCAATTGGGAGTGAGCCAGCAGTTGAGTGTGCCATACTAGGGGCCATTTGCTCGGGGGTGACCACTGATGCATTGAATGGCCAAACTCCTGTCTTTGTGAACGAAGCAAGGATGTTCTCGGTGGTGAATGAATTCTGGTGAGCGGCAGCATATACACGTAAAAATGTGGTTTTGCTGATCTTTTCTGGATGATGGGATACATTCCATTTGTCGCGCTCAACTGTCCAGTTTTGTTTCAACACCAAAAAGGCAACAATGTCAAGTCCTTGGAGCACATGAGTGGTATGCGCTGGGTAGCACATCACGACAATATTGTTTGCAATTGCATAATTGATAAATTCATAACTGTAGTGAGAGTTATGGCCATCAACTAGGAGCAGTCGCATGTGTCCTCCTGCCTTTTCCTTGGTTTTCTTATCAAAATCCTTGAGCCAGGCAACTGCCAGCTCATTGTCTGTCCACCCCTTGTCAGAAATGCACATCCTTGGAAGTAATCAGTTATAGGTTCAGGTGTGAAACTATTGACCCTACGCACAATACTTCCAGTGGGTTGTTGGCAGCCCATTCAGTCTTCATATTCTTTCCTTTGAAGATTACCATAGGAGGTATGGAAGAGCCATCGGCACAGATGGTACACATTACACTGACATTTTCGCGATTGCCATCATGTTGAATGTGCTGTGTTTTTCACCCCTTTCTTGACATCATGCGCACCTTCTGGCCTGTTCCAAAAGGGAATCCACTCTCGTCAAACCCATATATAGCATTGGGGGGGAACTTGTATTTGTTGTATTGTGCCTTTAAGAGCTTGAACCAGTGTTCAATGGCAGCAGGATTGACTGCAGCAGCACAGCTTGATTTGAGGTTTGCACTCCACTTCATATTGATGCGATCCATATTATATGTGATGAAACAGTCCAACCAGTTCCCTCCAAGCTCCTGTACATGAGGGTGGTGCACTTGGACAAGGTCGAGTGCATATTCCTGTATATTTTCACAAGTGGCAGGAAAGCCACGGTGTTGGAGGGATAAATCCCTACACCATAGAAATCCTCATCCAAGGCCATTTTCCCTATGAACGAATCAATTATATGTCACCGCACTCATTTAATTTTATTGCCATTCGTTTATTCAAGAAATCAATTGGATTCCTACCCCTTTCCAACCCATAATATCGCCTCATTCCTTTACCATGTCTACCAGTCAATTTATTGACTATCCGTTGGACTTCAACAGTCCTCATCAAAAAGGGGCAGTTTATGCCCTACTTCAAGTCCATTTTCTTTGGACAAGGCAATTCAACTTGCCATCTTTCTTCAAGACTGGGTGACTTGCCTGCTCTTCCAAGTCATCCTACTGCCTTAAGGGCAACAGATTGTGATTATGTAATGACGCGGACCGGGCCTAGTTCCGATTCTGGACTCGCGGATCCGTCACATGATCCAGATAGGGGCTGCACTACTCTGAAGGAGTATTTTTCGAATTTCTCCGTCATTTTTGATCGGATCGGCTCGAAACGACCGCTCCCAGAAAGATACGAATCGTACCTATCGAACGGTACCAAACACGAAACGAACGGATCAAAAATGCGGTCCCTGTAACAATATCTTGCCATGATTCATACTCTGAAGGAGTATTTTTCGAATTTCTCTGTCAGTTTTGATCGGATCGACTCGAAACGACCATGCCCTGAAAGCTGTTGAAAATGCGCATCGAACGGTACCAAGGGAAAAACGAGCGGACGCGAACTCCATTTTTCACAAGACAACTCCCTCCCCATGACTCCCCCTTTGCTCCACCATTCAAAATAGCGAATTACTTCCGGCCCTCTTATGTCCGATGGAGAAGACCCTCAGGGAGACCTATTCCACTTTTCCTTAAGGGAACTTGTCCAGGTTTGAAGGAGGAATAGCATGTAATGTGTCAATCTCCCCTTTTATCTTGAAATTGGAATATCTCCATCAGTTTTGAAGATTTTAACTTGATTTTTTTTTCTCTGTGTGTCCCTTAAGTCCGACTTTTTCACTTTCTATTGAGTCGAAGTCTGGATTGTATATTAGGTGCAGCTAGCACACAAATTCAGTAGTTCTCCCCCTCCCTCCAGTTTGAAGCTCCTTGAACAGCTGCTGGTCCCTGGGTGATTTCTCACTACAAAAAGCGAATTCTAACTACACTTTGACTAAGGTCTCAAGAAGAGATTCTTAGGGTGTGGTAATTTGACTGAAAGACACATTCTCACTTAATTGCTTGGGCTTTGTTGGCTCACTGCAATTTCCCCTGTTCAAAAGACCTTCCCCCACTCGAACCTGAACATCCGGATTAGATCTGTGATCCCCTCTTTTGTCCCCGGCTCAACATCGTGGACAGTAGTTGGATTGGTTCCATAACTATCCTGCTTACAACGGTCGGACATCTGGAGCAGAAAGTCAACCAGTGTGTCGCACTCAACCTGGTTCAGATGACCTCGCCCTTCCATGGCTGCCTCTGCCCTCCCCCTACCACCCCTCAAGCGCCGGCGGAATGTAGATGGGTTTACATGACAGTTCTTGGCATGTAGCTCAGGGGAAATTGGCTGGCAGCCCTCGAGTTCTGCAGCCATTAGGAGCTTTTTATAGCTTTCTATACAAGCCAAGATTGTGTTTTCTTTTTCCTGAGATGCCAAGATCTTCTTTTTGTGCTGGGAGTGTGCATGGCCAACCATAGAAATGAGCCAAAAAGGAAGGCAACAAATATGGGGCTTGAATGGAAAGGAAAATCAAACTCCGCCAATCAAAATACACACTGAGTTTTCTTGTGAGAATTTTCATACCCAGGCTCTTAAGGACTCCCTAAAGGGTTCTGCTCATGTGAGATACCAACCCAAGGCATCTAGAGTAGTCAGCACCAGAAGGTGTCCCGAACTCATAATTTCATGATGTATTGGTCTCCTAGCAACCCCATTTCTCCACCATTTGGCACCAAATTTGGAACAGATGTTCATCAAGTAAGTACCTACTATGGCCCCAGAGCAATAAGGCATATATATAGAATTGACCAAAGAATATGCCACACAATCAAATAGTGGGGGGATTTCAAATAGTGGGGAATGACTGTAGCATTGCTATTTGATCTGCCAGACGGATTTTGCCCTTCGAGATCTGGCACGTGGAGCCCGAAAAATTGGGGTATCAATGTTAACCAAAGTATTTTTCCCTATATTATCCTCCCAGTGCCCCCTCTCCCTGAACACTGCCAGCCTACAGTCCGTCCTTATGATCATCACTATACCTTGTCCATGCCTTCCTCTGGTTTTTGGGCACCCTCACTTTTCCTGATGAACTCCTTCACTGCCTTTTAAATATTGCCTGAAGTATTGGCCACAAGTGAAAAATCCACGAGCACAACAGTCATCTATAGCTAGGCACAGACTCTGAAAATGGATCCCCACAAAGTGAAACCTGTGAGCTTCGGAACCTACATAAAGCTCGCCAATTTTTTGGGCCAAAAATCAAAATGGCACCCCATCTCCGTCATAGCACCCTTATTGCTTGAAGTCCCTTTTCTGAGCCTCCCACCACTCTTAGATGTGGCATCTAAGTCGAGAAGGACTCTGGTAAAATAAACTTATCCCCCTATGGTGGGTTCATCACAGAAATCGACAGTTGCTCTGGAGGCTCCAGAGCTCTTCAGAGGAACTTGAGTAAGCGGAGCCAGCCTGAGTACATAGGCTATTCTGAAGGCTCCAGAGTAAGATTTTAGCTCTTGTAGTTGAATGCTCAGATGCTCGGATAGCTCCACATGCTCCCAGAGCATATTGATTAGACCCAATGATCCAAATAATTAACAATCGAGTGAAATGGAAAACTAGATATTGCAACAGCAACACTGGGAGTATCAAAATGTAAAATTAGGCTAGTCATCTTCCTTCAAGACTCATTTTGTGTTGCCATGTGGTTTCTTTGTCAAGGTGCTGTAACCACAAGCGTCCCTGTACCCAGAATCAGTACATTAATTTGATTATTAGGAGGGGTGATGCATGCTGCTGCATCACCTAATTCAGCACTGATCTTGCTCCATTCATTGGGGTGCTTTTTCCCCCAAGCTTTGATCCATTCAAGATGGCCTTGATAATGTGGGTGATATTTGTTGGCAAAGAGGTCAATATCTACACATAATCCAGTCTGCCACCTCCAGCACATTCTGAATCTGAGGGGAGTATTATAGGACTGAGAAATGTGTAAGGCCACAGGTAGACTCATAACATACCACAGTAAGTGGAAATGCAATGACCTTGGGGGGCATTGGCAGTGGTTGCTTGCTTTTGAGTTTTCTTCCCGGAGGTGAAGTACATGTGTATGACTTGGAAGATACAAGGGTGGCATAGAGCCCCTGAATGAGTCCCCTGGGGCAATGAGTTTTAGCATGTGACACTCGTCCATCCATCCCAAATGACACAGAAGCAAGTACAGTACCTCAGTGATATCATGAGTGCAGAAAGAAAAGTTCTCCTCAAATAGGGCGGCTTGAACAACAGCAGAAATCTCTTCAGGGGTTTCCAGAGTAGCAAAATTATAGAGTATTGGAACATGAACTTGGGCAAATTCCTTGAATTTGCTATGGAAGCTGGATATGGACTTGACAAGCTATTCACAGACCCAGGCCATAGTGTCAACACTAGTCTGGTTCAATATTTCACATTATGTACCATATTCACCATGGCAGGGGTGACCTTGAAGTGTTCTATCCCAGAGTCTTTGAAGGCAGTTTCAAATGCAACATCAGCATGTTTATGCATAACAGTTTGATTGCCGAATATGTCCCATGTCAACATTAAGAAGTGGAAGCCATGGATGGCACATTCCATGACCGACCAAATGCATGGATCCTCATGTTTTCTCCAATATGCTTGCATACACATCTTTTTCATGCTCATAGTAGATTCGGCAGGAGTGTTGTCACTATCAAATGGCAGAGATGGTGATTGGTAATGCACCATGCTCTGTGCATCATGAGGACCAGGGCCAGGGGTGGATGAACTATGTGATATGGAGCAGCCAGCCACCTATTTTAGACAGGGTTTGAGTAGGGAGATGCCATGTGTAACATGGCATATGGAATGTTGAAAATTAAACTGACCTGGGGTGAAGATTTTGCAAAACTGTATCACATGCTATCAAAAGGGGCTAGTGATGATCTATGTGATGATATAGACTATAGGGCATAATCAATAGCTCATTATTGGAGCTGGA
>MU129477.1:0-11052 GCA_014904985.1 Hydnum rufescens UP504
AAGACGGCGGAAGGCTCTGGAAGGTTGGAGGCTGTGTGCAGGAAATAGTATTTATAGCCCTTCGCAGTTGGGGGATCACCAGTTTTGATCTCTCAGGATTCCCACTGCGATAGGTGCGAGACTTGTGTGTCCCTTGTTGTGTGGTGTATACTCAGGATTCCCACTGCGATAGCGTGTGGTTAATTAATCTCTTTCCTCTTTCTGTTTGTGGCTTCGACGGCAGTGTCGCCCTGACATAGAGGTGCCACCTCCTCATCATCTGGAATAGGGCCAACATCCAAAGCTGGCCAAGTCCCTATTGGCACAGGTATATGTGGAGTCATGGGTGCTTTTGTTTCAGGAGCCATGGCTGGAGCAGGTGGGGTGGATTCAGAAGCCATGACTGGAGAGACAAGTAAAGTAGATCCAGAAGCCACAACTGGAGAGGCCACAACTGGAGAGATAGGGGCAGTGCGTGCGACTGATGGTGAAGGAGATCGACTAACCCACTGTTGACCATATGATGCTGAGGATGAATGAGCATGGACCTCCCATTGATGGCTTTGCCAATACACATCTGCATCTTGCAAAGACATTCTTGGGGGGAACAACCCTGTGGCTCCCAAGGATCAGACTGCCAATATGCTCCTGAATCATCACAGAAAGACTGCGAGTAGTCATGCCTCCATTGCTCTCATGAGTCTTCATATGGAGTCCACAATGACCCAGCATAAGAATGATGCTGAGAGGGCCTGGCTTGGTGATCTCTGCCATAGGCACATGATACATTCATTTTGGTTATCATCTCAAAGCCAAGACGATCTATTGTAGGAACCTGAGGGACCCCTATGGCTTTGAGGGTAACTCTTGAATGATGGCTAGGAGCCCTGAAAGGATCTTCATGGTATTGGATCCCTCTGGCTCTATCAGCACAAGGTGCTCTTGGTGGTAAAGCAGGAGTTATACACCCTGGAGTGACCTCGAGAGCTCTGCAAATGATGTTGTGGAGATTTTGAGTGAGCATTCTGGGGTGTTCTGCTTGGACTCTGTGAATGGCTGCAAGAACATTGTGGATCAGGTAGATGAGAAGAGCGAGCATGCTCAAGCTGGACAGCAGCCAAAGTGAGAGGAGAAACACAGGGAGGAGTGATGGGGGGATTGTGAGGAGAAGGGTGAGGAGAACTGCGAGGAGAATTGTGAGAGCAGTGGGGGAATCATGAGGAGAACTGCAAGGAGAATTGTGAGAGTGGCGGGGGGAATCACAAGGAGAATTGTGAGGAGAATTGCGAGGAGAGAGATTGGGGGCATTAGCATCAGGGGCATTAGGAAGCAGAGGATGAGAGATATCAGAGACCAAAGAGACATGAGGAGACATAGGATGAGAGATGTTCATCCTCTCCATTGCTGCCTTAACCACAGCCTCTGCATTGAGTTTCTCCTGTTCAACTGCAACTCGATGGGCCTCATCCCTTTGCTCACATTCTTCACCAAGCTTCTGAACCTTCACGAGCCTCTTGTTGTAGCACTTTTTGCATTGAATATCTCTTTGGGCCTCAGTCATAGGCCATTTGTTGGGATCTCTCCAATGTGTAAGAAGAGTGACCTCAAAAGGAGTCTGCTTGGCCTTCTTCTTGCCATGGGTGCTGCGTATTGCATCAATGATTCAGTTACAAGCATCACAGTCTCCACAATGTGCAGCAGCAATGAGATCGAGTGCTTTCTGGTCATCGACATCCTTGGAATTTCCCTGCGACCCATCATCTTCTGACTTGTCCCAATCATCATCATCATTATCAGCACCATCATACATTGAATGATAGGGATTGTTCTCAACACTTGTGGATGCCTGCATGGGAGCAGATGAGTCTTCTGAGGGTTCATTGGCAATATCTGCATTATAATGAGCTGGGTGAACCAATGTCTCAACAGGTCCAAGACCAGGCACATATTCAACATGGTAGACAGTGGGCACAAAGCCTCGAGCGGAAGGGAATGGCCCATATCCAAGTGCTTCTTGCAGAAAAATGATATGTTCCTTCTCATGAGAGAAGGATATCAGCTGCTCAAGTGCGGATGCTAGTGATTGGCCATCTTTTTGGCATGGATACCCTTGAGGAGGGCAGATATACTGTACCATGGATTTGGATGCCCAACATGCTCAAACAGAGCCTCAACATGAACAATGTGGGTTTTGGCAGCCATACCTCCTACATTCAAGTGGGCACCTGCAGTATGTTGCCCCAGATGATGACCATCTGAAATACCCTGGCGATCTTCTGAGGGATACTCCCTGACACCAAAGACAGGAACTCCTCTACACATCAACTCATGCAACCAGTTTGATTCATCAGGAGAGAGAGGGAAGTGGAATACCACACCAACTCTGGTTGTCAACACCAAAGGAGGGCACTTTGAGATTGTTGTTTCCACAAATATGATCAATGTAGGCATGAGTGACGAATTCCACATAACCCAAATGTTCATATGCAATCGAGAGGAGGGCAGACACTATGATTTCATTGTCATGCTTGTCCCAAACCTCATGTTCTCCAGACATGAACACAAACATGTCTAGCCAGGGCCAGGGGACAGTGGGAAGGGCTGGCAGAGTTCCTAAGACATCCTCTCCAATACAATGCCAGGCTGAAGCCAGCTGGTATGCATGGTGTGCAAATCCCAGATACTCCTTGCAATGATACATTCAGAGGCACAGATGCCCCAAGACAATGTCACATAACGGTTCTGAGAATGGTGGGGGATCAGAGGAGGAATGTGGGATATACACTCGATACAGTGCACAGCTGTCATATGTAACAGGTCACCTAATGAAATCAAATGTGCCTCCGTCCTTGGTGGGATCATAATTCCAAGAGAGAGGTCTCTCATTATAAATGTCTTCCCCATCTATGGACCAGTATCCAAAGAATTGGAAGTGTCATCAGCTATTGGTGAACACAAGAGTCCACTTCTTGTACATGAAGAAGTGTGCAACACTCTTGTTGGCTAAACAAGAAAACATTGGTTCATTCCTCATAAACTGCATGTAGAAATACCGACATACCACTTGTTTTGGATGACTGGTGATTCAAAGCCCTCTCAAGACTCTCATGAGTGTCAAAGTGAGGAATAGAGATCCCAGTGAGAGAGTAGTGGAGGGTCAATAACTGGGGAGAGGGTATGAGGTCACCAGCTTCATTTGCCCACATCATCGGAATGCTTGAACCACCAGAAGGCAGACAGCTAGCCTCACTACTGAGAGTGGGGGTGGAAGTCAGGCCTTCCCCAGCACCAGCCAGTCCACCACTCTTGCTGCGGTTTGTGGCAAGAGGGGTGGACTTTGCATGGTGTGTGCTGGCAGTGCTCATGTTGATGAGTGGGGTGAAGATGACTGGAAGACAAAGGTATAATCTGCATCTGGTCTGCTGGCAGATTATGTCACTGGAACTATATTATGCCTCATCCAGATTTGAAGAGTCTAGTATACAGTACTCTGGGCCAGAAGTATGCCAACAAAGTTATTAAGTTGCAAATGAGATCAAAAGAATTATATACATATTAAGCATTATCAGCACATAAACTACTTAAAATTCAGGTCTGGACAAAGTAACAGAGGCAATGGATGCATGCAAATGAAATCAATAGGGTCCTTGGGGTTGATATCCATAGGCCCAGTTGGATCTGAAATTTCTGGAGGCTGGTCATTCGTCTGGGGTCATTTGGCAGAAGTAGATGTCAAGCCATCTCTGGGTAGTGCACATTTTAGGGAGGTGGAAGTATCAAGTGAGGAGTCAGATGTTACACTTGAGAAGGTGGGTGTCCCCTTCTTGGTAAATTTGGGATATATTTGGGCCAATGATCCAGTAGTCCCTGATGATCCAGTAGTCCCCAATGATCCAGTGGTCCCCAATGATCCAGCAGTCTCCAACAATCCAACGGTGCCTGACAATCTAGCAGTACCTGAAGGCCTGGTAGTACCCAATGACCCAGCAGTGCCTGATGATATAGTAGTCCCTGATGATCCAGAAGGAATTAGAGGACCCAAGGTGGAAGTGGCAGGTGATGTCCACATTAGCCATAGATCCTCGCAGGTAGAAGCTGGCTTCAAAACAGGGATAGGTTGTTCGAGGACCTTGGGAAAATGACCAAAAGCTTCAGTGAAGAATGTGCATTCTTCTGGTGCCTTCATGATTGCACCCAGAGACTTCAATGCATATGTTCCCCATTTGGTCATTGGAAAAAATTTCCAGACTTTCTGATCGTTTAATCATTTAAAAGCTGTGTGGCTTGAGCATCAGTAAGATGGAAAATGTGCATAGCATAAATAATGTACCCCAGGAGTCCAATACAGCCTCATCCTTGGGAAAGACTTGACAGATGGCTAGGGGATTACCCTTGTTCACATTCATTATGCCAGCAGGGATGGTAGGATATAATCCAACAATGCAGTTCAAAACATCCTCAAGTGAATTGTCTGTGACCTCAACAATGATAGCAGCAGTCTTCCAGGTTACAACCCTCAGCATCGATTCAAAACAGAAAACTGGAAGAAATAGCTCACAGATTGGTGAGACCAAACCAAGGCCAGTTGGACATTGGCTAACATGAAGAACGTGACTAAATTAATGAATCCTCTGCAAGCAAGGTCATCTGGTTGTTGACCCAGTTGGATGGTCGCCATTGCTCAGAGGTGTAAGGAATTCCTGAGAGCATGAAGCATCTGCTCATGTTGACAGGAGGTGGGGACATTGCAGAGTTGGTGGGTTAAGTCCAACAACAGAAAATTGAGGGGAGGATAAATCTCTATCTTTGCATTCGAAAATCCACAAAGTCAAGATGAAAAAGAGATACGGAGTGTGAGCTCATATCCAATCTTTGATCTTGGATTGGTGGACACCAATTCCAAGATTCTGAGAAAGCTTGTATTTCGACTTTGGAGTCACTTTGCCAATCTGGGACTTGGAATTTGGATCTGATGCCATCCTCCAAAATATGGTAAATTTGTGCAGAGGATTTCTCCTCAATAATGCACTGTAGTGACAAGGGGGTTGTTTAATCACCTCCCCTAGTTGCCTCCTAGGGCCACCTTTTAGGCCATTTACAATATCTATAAAAATGGACATTCACATTTTTGTAGTGTCATCATGCCAGAATGGCTGTGCCATTCGGTCCCACTTTTAAATACAGGACAGCAGATGGCCCACCCCAGCCAATTCAAAGGAAGAACCATTTTTGTACATAGTCCTTATTCCTGCACAAGTTTGTATGTTTACTTTCTAGTACAAGACCACCCTCAGTGCCTACCAGCAGCCAGATGTGGTATATAAACAAGATTTTCCCTCCCAATTTTAAATATGTTGATAATGCCCCAGGTCCACCTATCAGTTTGGGAGGCTCTAAGTGAGCCCCAGGGGTGTGAAATGTTGATGATTGAATCTCCACCATCATAAATTTAATGTATTTAATGAATTTCTTAGTGCCCTGTCATTCAGCTGCCACCAAATATGTGCCATTCAAAGCAGCAGAAAGGCAGTGCCAGTCCAAAGAAAAACAACACCTTTGAGAGGATTTGGACCTCACCACCAGATGGTTACTGGAGAGGCCCCTGCAATTTAGACCTATGCTTTTGGGCTCTTATTACAATTAAATATGATGAAGAGTTTATTGTTCTATCCAGGGAGGTTACATGAATGAGAGTGGGCTAGACAGTGTCAAGGATATCCCACAAATGATCCTTCAAGTCTTCCAGTTTGGACTCTGCTTTGTCCTTCCATCTCATGGCTACAGTTAGCTCCTGTTCTTTCTCCTGAAGATGCATTATTAAAGTGGCAATCTTATTACACATCTCTTCACAAGACATCGAGGAAGATGGCAGAGAGATAGAGGGAGAGAGAGAGAGGGGTGTCATTGGAGAGGTGGGTATATGATAGGGCAATGCTGGTTGTGATGATGATGTTGATGGGTGTGGGATTGGATTGGAGTTGAAGGATGTTTCAGCAGTATCACCAGTATTCAGAGGTGCAACAATTCCAGACCAAGCTAAAGATAAAAGAAAGTATTTAGAGAAGAGATATGAGCAAATCAAATAGAAATTTACCCCAGAATGCACACTTCTGGACAGTACCAAAGCATGAGTAGAAGCCCTGGCCATGAGTGTGTGATGTTTTTGAGAACAAGTGTCAGGCTAATCTGATCTTTCAACAATCGAGAATCCAAAAAAAGAAGATGCTTTCTACGCACCTTCTATATCCGCATGAGTGCAATGGCAGAGAACTTTGCTGTTCACATGGCATATGTATGATTTGGGCCAAGGGGGAGGTTGGGACATTGTCATGAGATATCAGGAATTGCTGATAGTCTTTTGTTCAGTTCTCTTGCTAAATGGACACCGCAGCTTGTCTCCAGTGTACGTTTTCTTGAGATCCTGGGCACTTTGAAGATCTTCCTCCACTCCTACCTGTCTCACCAAATGGACTCTGTAGCTTGTCTTCAGTGCACATTCTCAAGACTCATTATTCATCGTTCTCAAGACTTATCTTCTCTTGATCTGATGTTATTCTCTCAATCTGCCACCTTCTATCCTCTTAAGGACTTATGCCCCCGATCTCTTGTTAAATGGACATTGCAGGTCATCTCCAGTGCATGTTTTCTTGAGATGTTCTTGGTCTTTTCTTGAGGATCTCATCCCACTCCCACCAGTCTCACTGAACAGACTCTGCAGCTTGTCTCCAGTGCATGTTTTCTAGACTCAGCTTCTCTTAATTCGCCATCATCTTTCCTCTTGAGGACTTAGGTGCCATCAATCACTATCTCTTGTTAAATGCACACTGCAGGTCACCTCTAGTGCACATTTCTTGAGGATCTACACCTACTAGTCTTGTTCATCCTCACTGTATGTTTCCTTGATCTGGGCTGTCTACCTAATGATATCAAGTGTGCTGGCCAGCCAAAAGAGGAGAAGGCAGTGGGGGGCAAAAAAGTCTCAAGTTGAGGCAGCAGGAAGGGAACACACTGATGAGCTGGCAGAGCCATCATCACGGGCTTATAAAACTTGACATACAAATCACTCTTTGCATACTGGCTCCTCTGTTGGGGAGACCAATTCTGCACTCAACATGGATTCTCCTGGCTTTGGCTTAGATCCATCTGCATTCTCTCTTGCTTCTGGTTCACCATCCCCCTTACCACCACCTTGTGCTGAGCAGTCTGAGTTCCTCAGTCATCAGCCTCTTGACATCATTTATGAGCCCAATCATCTCACAGCCAAAATACAGCTATTGGATGATAGGCAATCTCGCCATGCTCATTGTAGACATGCTCAAGCACAGTGGTGGAACAATGAGGTGCTCCCATCCCTAATTCACCCATTCATGAAGGCAACACAGCAACAATTTTCAGCAGCCTCTGGGAGTTGGATGCCATGTAAATGTAGTGGAAAGGTTTCTCATCTTGGGGTGTTGTGTGTCTCCATGGAATGGCTAGAGGACATTGTCCTAGAGGTGTGTGCATGCCATTCTGCTGCTGTCCAGCTCATTGAGCATGGGTACTTCCCATGCGCACCTCTTCACCCTACACTGGCTGTCAGCCTTGATATGCTGGAATTCACTGCCACTCTATTTCTTCACATAGCCCCCAATGAAAGGGCATGGGCAGAAACCATAGTCATGTACCTTAAGGCCTGTGGGCATGAATTTGCCACTGGGGACTCATTTCGCTGATGCTTTGCAAATGTGCTTGCTTACTATCAGCTGCTTGTTTGCTTGGTTAATGCAGAGGTTACTCAAATAATTGAGGCAGATAAGGGGGAGATGCCAACAGTCTTGGATGAGGCAATACCTGTCAATGAGCGAGCATACCCTAGTGCTAATGTGGAGGCACCAAACAATCGTACAGCTGCCCAGCATAGTGCTTCTGATAGTATATCACAACCACACAAATACTTAAGATCAAGGTGTCCCCTTTGTTTTGGAGGGAATCATACAGACTCTTCTAACAGGACATAAGTAGAGTGCTTCTTAGTCCCTTTGTTTTTGCTTCTAACTAGCTTAATCATACAGTGTGCAGCTAATAGTCTGTATTGATGGAAATTTCCAGCTGAAACAAATGTGTGATAAAGACTGGAGACCTGGCCATGAGGGGGAGACTGGGACACACGATCCTGCTGTTATGTCACCAACATCAATCATCTTGTCAAGGGAATATCTCAAGGAATGGGAGAAGAGAATACTGTGTGTCTGGGAACCGAAATCATTGTGCTTTGGGCAGAAACACAGGGCCAAAGAGTCTGTAGAGGATGACACAGGAGACCCTCAAGAAGCTGACAAAGTGGAGCAGGGACTATATGCCCCCAACTTGACATATGATGCATGCCAAGAATCATTCATTGTGGCTGATGAAGATTGTATAAAGGCATCTACACAATACTTTGAAGATACTGGCATGATGGCTCTCCTCTGTCGTCATGATATACCACTTTTTGCAGCAAGGATGTAGACTGCAGGAGAAAAGCAGTTCTATGTGTTCATGCTGATGCAGAGACTATTGGATTACCTCCCCAGTCACTGGAGAGTTGGCACCTTGTATGATATTGGTTGTCAAATGGATTGGTCTCTCAAAAAGTGGAATTTTATGCCAGAATGGCAGCCACATCTTGAGTGGGGTGTATCTATATTCCATGCCTATGGCCATCAATGGGGCTGTCAGCTCTGGTACCATCCATGAAAGTCCAAGCTCTGGGGTCTGTCAGATGGTGAAGGTTGTGAGAGATTTTGGAGCGAGCTTTGGAAACTCATCCCAGGCTTGTGGGTGATGGGCTATCACCATCATATGTTCATCTTGGACCTTCAAGTTGAACATATTGATGGAGGCAAGCGAATGGGAATGGGCAAGTGGCTGCAAGATCATGTTGACCATGCACAGATGCGCCTAGAAGAAGCTGAAAAGAAGCTTGGTGATTGTTGTTGAAGCTACCTACTTGACCAGTTCAAGGCCCAATGAGAATATCACAGTTGGCCCATCTCATGACAATCTCAGACAAAGGGAGCACATGCCATTGATCGAATCATGTCCCTGAATGCAACTCTTGATGCACAGAGAGAAAATCTGAAGGATGTCATTGCAGAGGGGAATGGTTTAGTACAAGATGATTCCTCTGTGAGTATCTTGGTGCAGGTGGAGTGGCAGGAGAAAGTAAGGGCCCTGAAGGGTACTATCCTATGTCTAGAGAATGTGATCACAAAGAAGACAGAGGAGCTGCAGTTGTCTGATTGAGCCTCTGCTGCCAAGTTGACAAAGCTCAAGAAAGATAAATGGGTCAATCTACAACTTAACCTCTGTGTGTTGTGTGAGCAGCTTCTCCAGAAGCTATGAGCTAGAAAGTTTGAGCTTGTGACATTGGATCATGCTAACTCAAGTCATATACTGGACCAGAAGACCAAGGCCCATATTGAGAAGGCAGTCAAGGGATGGTTGGGTGGAATTGAGGCAACTGTGAAGAAGTACAATGGACAGCTGAAGGAACTAGCAGTACTGCGAGGAAAAGGGGGGATCCGCAAAGATGCCTACATTCCCCCATTGCTCTCTATGGAGGGCCTGTATAAACTTGATGTAGATCAAGATATCTGGGAAGACTCTAGGGGTGATATGGCAGATTTCCCTGATGGAGTTGTGCCCCCATGGCTAGCTGACCCCTCAGTGAAAGAAGGTATCTGACTTTCTCAGGAGGTAGCCAGCTGTCATGAGGAATTGGAGTGATGCAAGGCTGAGCATGCAAATCTTTGGACATGGTTTGCAGAGGAATATTCAGCAGCAAATAATGTGTTCATGGGGTCTGAGGATGAAGAGGTTTCCTATTTTGCTCTTGTCAGGGTGCACCAGCTATATGATTGGATGATGGCATGGAAAAAGTACATGGTCCACATCCCAACTGTGTCTGGAATGTCTGTCCCCAATATGTGTGCACCTTTGCCACTGCAACAGCACTGCCAAATCTGTGACCATGTTCTGGCCCTTGAGTTTCAGGATGTTCCACAGTTCTGCAGTTGCCAATCCAGAGGATCAGATGACCCCAATGCAAGCTCTGATGATTCAGAGACTGGAGAGTTAGAGGAATTTTTTGAAGTTGAAGAGGCAGGTTTCATTGCTGCTATAGACCAAGCTATATTAGAGGATGAAGAATGATACTTCACTAATGTTTGACCTTAAATAAATTAACACATCCTTTGAGATTGGCCTTAAAAATATCCTCAAGTTTGAAGTTATGAGAAGTCTCTAGTGATACTAGGCCTTGTGAAAATATGGGAGTTCACTACTTTTGATCTCAAATTGACATCAAAAATCCTCAAATGTGGCTTGTATGGTCATCAAATGCCCTTTTGATCAATATTTGATGTTAAACAGTTTTCTGCCCTACTAGGTACCATATTGACATCAATTTGACATACCTTTTGAGGTCTACCCAAGTGGCTGACCAGGCTGGAGTACCACACCTGCTGCAGTGGGTGTGTGGTACTCTCAAGGTAAGTCTTTCTTTCTGGAGCTACAATCACACAAGAAGAGCAGCCATGGGCTGCTCTTCTTGCTCTTTATTACATCAAAGTAACACATCTTTTATTTTAGGTGACAAAGTAGCCTCCCCCTGGACACGAACCCCCAAATAAGCCCCTGCGAGATGTGTGCACTGGGCCCCACGCAAATGGGCAAACGGGCCCATACAAATGCATGAGCTAGGCCCACCCCATGAGAATGAGCAATCGAGGCCACACATGAACCAGACCCCATGCCAATGCCCTAACAAACCCTGCGTGTGCATATAAACTGGGCCCAAGTGGCAGGGATGATCATTTACGGTACAGGTTGGTCAGCCATATGGCTTTACCTCAAAAGGAGTACCATTTTGACAAATTTTCATGGCCAGAGAGGGTGAAATTGGGGTTGATGTCAAATGATGATCAAAAACTGAATTTTGACCTCGGATTGATGGGTTTGACATCAAATTTGACATCAACCATTGTCAACAGCCTGAAGATGGAAGGACTTCTCAAATATTCAGTACAACCCCATGGCTGTGCATTATGC
>MU129478.1:0-10917 GCA_014904985.1 Hydnum rufescens UP504
CTAAGTGTGAATTTTCAGGACAATTGCATGAATGGAAGGCTCTGGGGAGGAAATTGCCATTTAGGGGGAGTTCTGTGGAACAGTGCCTAAATGGAGTCCAGTTAGGCTGATATTTTTCATGTGTACTCCCCACATATGCATTAGACTAGTGGCATGATATAAGAGCCATCTCTGCTCTACATGTTATGTAATTCACTTTTGATCTTTCTCCCCCTCCCCCTCAACTTCAGCCACTTCCACACATCCAATTCCTTCTATTTTTGGATATACTCAGTACTATAATATTAAAAGCCTATTCCACCTAGTTTGTACCTAATATGGAGTATTTCACATTCATGGTAGGGTTTTGTTCCCTTTTTGCCTGAAAAGGATGTTAAGTGTCTATAAGTCAACTAAATAAGCTGATTTTTGGCACATGGTTAATTAATTACATTATAATACTCCATGAAAATTTCAAGTCCATGTCTTGCTTGTAAGGGGATTAATGTTTAAGCCTATTTGCCTCATAGCTCCATAAGTACTGAAGAGACCTGGCTGGAAATTAAATTTTTTTTTGATTAAACAGCATATAATCACATGATAAGTTTCAGAATGATCTGCCTAGTGCTTATTCTTCAGCAATTTCCCATGCTTCTGGTATCCATTGTTCAGTTCACTGCCCTGAAGTAGATAGATTGAGATAATTTTTGGCCCATAATTAGTACACTACATTACATACTATATGTTCACTGTGTTATATCTACTCTAACTAGGCTGTGTTGTTTCCTTTTGTGGTTGCTTCAGCCCAGGAAATTGCCAGCATTGAGTCAATCCAGAAGTTGCCAGACCTCACAACATTCTAATAGCACAACACCAATGAGCCCAGACACACCACCACACCCTAGAACCACAGTGATAAAGTGAGTCCCTATATTTTTTTAGATACATCTGTGCAAAAAGAGTGGCCAAAGCCACTCTTTTTGTCCTGCTTGGGATTTTTTACTAATTCCGATTCTGCTGTACATGACTATAGGTCACCCCTCTGGCAACCCTTGGGCTCAAGAACCAGCCCCACCTTCCTTCCCCCTCATTCCCAGCCCCCCAATAATGTAAGAACAATGTGAATAGTGCCAGCCTAAGGGCCAGTGCCATTTGCACTGCTAATACATTGTGGGAGGTTGGAGAGGGTTCAGCTCCCCCACCTGCTCTCTAAAACTGGCATTCATGGGCACCTGGGTGTCCTCTAATCTCCCATGAAATTAAAACCTGTGTCTGGTGGCTGTAAGCACTGGCTGTGCCCTTTTTCTTTTTAAACAAAAATTGTCTGTTGTCAAATCTAAGTTTTGTGAATAAATATTGTAAAATAGAATAGATATAAATGAGTACAGTGTGCTCTTGCAATATCTAAGGAGTAAGTGGTGTGTAGCAGACTGGGGACTCCCAGCAACTGTGTTGGTATGCAACATGTGATTTCCAAATTTGGGAATCCTTGGAGGTACTGGTGATCTTGGTGAGCTCTGGGTGATTCTGGTAAGGTCTGGGTGAACCTGGGGAAGCCAAAGTTCACTGCCACCTACTGGGAGCTAACCCAGAGCTAGATCAGGGCTTCCTGAGACCATTTTGGGCTTACCCAGACCTGGTGACCCCAGAGCTTCTCAGGGGCTACTGCCCTGAACCCCCAGCATTTTTCAGGCAGACCCAGGGCTAAAAAATAAGCCCCAGTGAGCCCAATTTTTTGAGCCTGAAAGTGAGAGTAACCTGGGGAAACTCATATATACCAGAGCCAGTTAGCTAAGATGTGCCTATAGGGAATATCCTAGCTAACTAGGTGCCTCAGGTTGATTGCCTCAGGTGACTCAGTCTCATATTAGAGGACTATTGTTATTGTAGATAGTACCTGGATAATAGAACTATATACAATATGTAAGAAGTCTGAAAGGAGTGGAGTACTATTCCTCCCCAGGTCCATTGCTGCCACTGGGATATTGCTGTTTCCCTCCTAGAACAATCAATTCTTGTCCAGGACCCTCCAAATTTGTATGGTAGCTGTATGGGGTATGTATCTAGGATCCTGCACAAACAGTTTTAAAAAATTGTATGTGGCTCTCCCTGATGACACTGATTATTGCTGGAAATTGTGAAATTCAGTACTTTTAAATCATCAGAATTGCATTCATGAATTGTGTAGTGACTCAGTAATGGAAGAACTGCCTGAATATTGTGGGCCAGTGTACTGGGTGGAATTTCACATCTCTATGGTCTGGGATGTTGAAGAATTGGTGCAGAGCCACTTATATTTGCACAATGAGAAGAACAATAGAGCATTTGATCAGAGCTCAAGCAAATGCTTGAGGGGAACTTCAGTACATCCCACAAACTGTCTAGAAGGATACACTGACTAAGCAATGAGCACTAGAGCTTGCCCATCTCCAATTCCAACATGGGACTCAGCTGTAAAGGTGGTTGGCATGCCAGCATTTTCATCCATTTCTATCAAGCAAACTACAACAAGTAACCAAACCCTCCTCTCTGCCTCTGTCTCCATTGTGGACAAAAAAATGCCTCCCAAACAGTGGGGCTGGTCTGAGAAGGACATGCAAGAAACTATAGCTGAGTATAGAGCTGGAAAGTACACTCATGCTGCATCTGCTGCTGTTGCATATGGTATCCCAGCAAGGACCCTTCACTGGCACCTCAAAAATGGGGATGATATGTCACAATCAAAGGGCCATGTCCACCAGCAGCTTCTCACACCAGCTCAGGTAAGATATAAATTCCATGAGCTTCAAATAATTAACTGATGTGCTGTGTGCTGTCCAAGGAAAAGGCACTCCTTGATTGGATCATTCATCTTGGCCTCCTTGCTCAACCACTAGACTGTTGGACCATTGGACCCTTTGTTAAAGACATATGTGGGAGTTTCCCTGGAAAGAACTGGCTACAGTGATTCCTGGTGTGCAACAATGATGGTGTGCAGTTCTGTTGGACTGCAGCACTAGATCCTAAGCATGCCCAGTCATTCAATTCCACTACTGTACATGACCACTTTGACAAACTAAAAGGTGTTATAGAGGAGCATGGCATTCCTTGGGAGAATATTTACAATATGGATGAGAAAGGCTGCCAACTTGGTGGAGGGCAGAAGGGCCATCATTGCAAATAGCTATTTGGATGTAACTCTTGTGATTGATACCATATACACAATGCAAACCTTGAGCTTGTTACAGTTGTGGAATGTGTCAGTGCTGATGGACATGCAATGAAACCATACATTATCTTCAAAGGGAAGCGGCTCTGTCATGCATGGTTTGAGGCTTCAGGTGCTGAAAGAGCAGCAGGGTATAAATAATTTCATCTCCTCTGCTCCCTAGCACACAGGTCTAATCTGTATCATGTTAGCATCAGCATATCAGAAAATGGATGGATCAATAATGACCATTGTGAAAAATGGCTCAATATTGCATTCCTACCTCAAGCCCAAGCATGAAACAAATCTGGGAAACTGATCCTGTTGATCTGTGATGGCCATGGTTCACATGTCACCCAGGATCTTCTCATTAAGGCACACAAGCACAATGTGTTCATGTTTTGCTTACTGCCACACTGTACACACCAGCTTCAGCCCCTTGATGTGGGTATATTTGGCCCATTCCAATCTGCCTTTGGTGACAGAGTGGATGACTTTCTGGAGGATCAAAAACATTATAGAAGAAGGGTTGGGAGCTCCAATGACTGTCAAATCAAAATCTGGTTCAGCCAGTGTGTAGATGGGAGACTGTGTTTCTATTTATTCAAATGGGTTGGTTCACTTCAATGGTTGATCACTCTCTGCAAGATGTGTATGTGTTTAGTGGAGAATGGAATGTGATATGGACTAGCTATAGTCAATAATATATCATAGATGCTTATAGGAAGGCTTATATGTGGGGGATGCTTGTAGAAAGGCTTATATGTGTTCATGTTGTGTTCATTCATTTACTGATATTTGTGTGTCCTTGTTTACATCCTCCTGGTCAAAATGGGGATATCTGTGGGTTATAGAATGGTCAGTGCTTGGTTAGTTTTGTTAGTATGCTTCTATCTTCTTTCCTGACTTGTATTTCATTATGCTTACTGTTTCCTTGGATGTCCAGCAACTCTAACCTTAGGTTCTGCAACTATCCTTGGCTTTAGTATTTTGTGTAGAAGGCTTCCAGTAGCTTGGTCTCAACAACCTTGAAGATGACTTAGCTCCAGATGGCTTTAGATAGACTGTTCTTTAGATTATAAGCAGAATGGTTGACAGTAGTAGACAGTGGTTGATTTCCAGAGTGAGGAGATGGGGGGGTACAAGAAAATCTGCTAGCTTATATACCTTTCTGAATGTGGCTGTGCATGGAGCAAGAACAAAAGAGTAATAAAGCTATGAGATCATGGTGATGTCATGGGGGAGTCATAGTGGAGTAGAACAAAAGAGAAATAACAAAATGATGTCATAATGCAGTCATAGCTGAGTCATCCATAGAGTGTGATGTCATAGTGATGTCATTCATAAAGAGAACAAAAGGATTCATAAAAGGAATGATGTCACTAATTTGCTGAGCTTGTGGAGTAGTTGAAGCATGATGTCACTGGTCTTGTGATGTATCTTGGAGCTCATGGGAAGTGAAATTAAGGGACATCTCCAGGTTTTGGAGATTAATCTGGGCCTAGTCCAGTGGTTAAGGTGTTTTTGTTACTGGTTAATAATAGGAACAAGTGCATGGGGTGGGATTTGATGTAGAGACAGCAGTTTGTGTCTGTAATAGGTGTGCTCAGTACCATTTGATGTGGATTTTTAATAGCTTTCTGGGTGCAGCAGTTCTGAGCAGATCAGACACAAACTGACAGAGAAATTCATTTTTTACTGATGGGTGTTGATTCTGATAGTAATATTGTTCTGTAGAGTGCATTTTTTATCTGTTCTTTGTGTTACTGGTACCATTAGATGTGGATTTTTAATGTCTTTCTAGGAGTGGTGGTTCCAAGAGGATTGGATGTGAACTGATGGAGAAATTCATTTTTTACTGGAAATTCCGGATTTTCATAGTAAAATGGGTCTGGACAGTGCAGTTTTGGTCTGTTCAACTTGTGTTTGGTACTGTGTGAAAGGTGTGATTTGTAGCTCTTTGAGTGTTATATGGGTGTATGTTTCTGATGTAATTTTGCATTTTCTGATACTGGATGTTTTTATCTTCCACAATGTGGACTCACAAAAGTTGGTAGATCTGGTGAATCTTCCGTTGTATGGTATCATCTTTAATTTCGATGACTTGCATGAACTTTGACGAGTTCTTGATGAAGTCCCGATATGAGGCTTTATGTGTTGGGAATTTGGGGTCATCTAAAAAAGGGAATGAGGCGCATTGTTACATGTGATCCTGAGGCTACTCACATTCCAGGATGCCAACAATGCCAAGGAAGACATCCTCATGTAGAATATAATCAATGATGCCATGATTGTTCATAGACACTATTGATAATGGGTTTAGTCTAAATCCGAGGGCTCAGGTGGGAATTACCCACGAATAGTGTGCATAATACTATATAAGGCATGCAAATCTGTCAAGCTCTCCAAATCCTCAGCCTGCTCCATCACATCAATTAATGATTTGATGTAGTCCTGGGTAGTATGTGCATTAGCACTTGCCGAAGCCACGGAAAGACAAACCCATTTCGTTTAAAAGATATTCGCATATGCGTTCACGACCGTGCAGCGTCTTGGCGATGACCTTGATAGCTGCTTCAACCTCTCCGATAATGCCAAGAGCAGGTTCAGGAAGACAGCCAGAGGCAACAATCGATGCCGCAGTGAGACGGGAGCCCAAGCTTCCAGAACCAGAGGCCAGAGGGGACAAACTCGAGTCATCACCATCTTGAAGTCCATATGTCGTCAGTTGAACCCACAAGGTGGAAGCATATTGGAGACACTCAACCCTTGGTGCGGAAGTGACACTGGACTTCAAGGATAAAGTCCCATATCTCAGCACAGCCCTCCACGTCCTGGAAGCTGAGGGCAAAATCTGTGCTGTCTGGCTCGGTCCACACAATCAAGGTTTCTGAAGGCAAGTGAAGGAGGTTTTCATGTGATGAATGTAGATGTCAGGGGAAATTTTCCAGGGGGACATTCTGCCACTCAGATCTCACTTTGCTGGCATTGATAGACATCAAAACCGCGGACTTGCGATTGGAGGATCTCAACATCTCCTATTTCACTTTTGGCCACAATTTCAGCCTGGTCAAGTGCCTCATCATACATGCCAGTGCACACAGCAGTGCCTCAATCTGTCCACCGGACTCTGACGAGTTCGTAAACCTATCACATTAGGGTCAGGGTCATGTTTCGGGAGCAAATAACTTGGGTGACGCGCCTTAACATGCTGCATGTCGGCCGAGTCACCTACACTGTTCTCTTGTGAGTGAGACATGATGGTCATGGGGGGTTGAGGGATTGTCACCAATATTCATGTCATCTGAGGAAACATCTGGGAGAGTAGCATCAGGTACGTGGACGGGTCGAAGAGGCACACCAGATGGGCTGAGACCTAAGTCTTGGGCTGGGAAGGAGGATTGTTCGTCTTTATCCATGTTGGAACCTTGCTTTGGCAAGCCGGGTGCAGTTACGCACTTGGGGCAACCGGGAGCGCTCTCAGGCTGCAACGCATCTCGGCACCCCCTGCTATTGAGTTCGCTACTGGCTACTGCTGCATGATAAATAACGAGTCACTTCTGATCCATATGAAAGTCTTCTGGGGCACGGCTGTCCTGACATATATCAGGTCTCCTGATATAGCAAAGCTTAAAACCTAGCTTGGAAAGTACTGGTGTGCAAATTACCGGAGGACCAGATCCAAAAATGGGGGTGGGATGCCAGGTGGAGGATGTTGGTCTGGCAGGCCAGAATTACCACATAGTTTAACTTTGTCCATATCGACAGCCACAGCCACTACCCACTACCATGTGATTGTTTCTGTCTCCAATCCTGCTTCTCTAAAATCCTGAATCCAAGATATATTCAAAGCCTATTGGCATCTTGGATTCACATCCTTTGGCGGCCCAGGTACAAGCATTGTATTGAACTTGGGCCCTTCCCTTGTGCTGATATTTATGAAGTGTTTCAGGGACTCACATAATGATTTTCGGGTGCCTGTTCCTTGAAAGATTGCCGTGGTTAGACGCAAGAACCTTGCAGACCTTTTGAGCATTTTCAATGCACTTCCTGGACCTGGATCCACTCAGCTCACCTTCAGCATTGCTCTCGTAAAATGTGGGGAGCTTGCAGACATGCTAGCCTTTCTTCTTTTCGCATGAGTGCCACATTAGTGGCCCCCTGATAAGCCTCTTGTCGGTAATATCGTTTCAAGACTGCCAGGGGCACTTGGAATGTCTGCTCCTGGCTTTGCAGTTCAAAAATGTCCAAAAGAGCTTCCTCAAATAGCACTGTAAGCATATTCCATGGTAGCATGTCCAAATCCTAGCTGATGGGACCCAATCAAGGGCAGCTCCGACTGGGATTAGTGCTGCAGGTTCACCAATTCCCACTATGCATACATTCATCCTGTATGTTTAACTCCTTGAGCCGTGGGTCTTATTGCTCTAGCAGTGTATCAGCTCTCCCTGACCACCGTAACGGATTGGATCACTTGTCTATTGTTGTGTCTCTCAGCAGCGATCAGGCTGCTGTACACTTCAATCAATCTGGCTGTATCCCACCCTAACTCTGGTTGGGGGCTTGTGACCTTGATCTTCAATGAAGCGACCCCAGAAAGAAAGGATGCGGGACTCTTCCGCTAGTCTGGTGGCTCCGTATTTGGTCTCATTCTTAGCACTGAGCAATTTGCCTCTGGCGCTCTATGAGGCCAGCCTTTGACCACCCTCTCACCTCATTTTTCATCATTCCCCCAATGATGGTGCGACTGCTAATAATGGCCCCGCAAGCCACTTTGTCCCATTCATGGACCTCGGCTTCTCGAAACCTCCATGAGTGTACCAAAAAAGCATATCAGTTTTGGTCCTCTTTATCTGTATTTTTGTTTCTTGAGTTGTTTTTCAAGCTGCTGTGAACAATGCAGCAAGGATATGGAATTTTGGCATCTCTTTATCGCCAGTTGGTTCATCAATGGTCCAGCTGTATATTCCTTCTGATCAGCTTGCATCCTATTATAGAAAGCATTATCTTCGGAGGAGGTCAAGTGTTTATTCACCTAGCTTACTAGAGAATATGCCATCGACCATGCTTGGGTACTGGATTGCGACTTTCTCTTCCGCTTCGCCATCCTCCAGGGGTTCCCTGGGCCCAATCCCAACATTTCTGGTATCACCTGAGCGTCCTCTCATACACACATCCCTAGAAGCTGATCATGTGTTCTGTGCGCACAACCTACTTGGGCATGCTTGGTAATCCTGAGCACCCAGTGCTGGGCGCCTTGATTGGTTGGATTGCGATCTTCACTCCTGGATTAATGCTGAAATTTGCACTACTTCCATTCTACGTAACGCTGAGAGAAAAACACATCACAAGGTATTAGACTAGACAAGACTTTGTTATGATATTCGCATGTACTAGCCAGTTTTATAGCCTACAGGATAGGAGAAATTACATGTGGTACAAGAGTAGAGTACAAAAAAGAGGAAAATAGGAGTGAAGAGGTAGACAAATGGCATGTCTGCCATTATTACCAAATAGGGGTCATCATGCATACTGTGAATTCTGCCCATCGCACCCTAATTCCAACACTTGGTAATTTCCTGCGCAACAACTACTAAGCAAAATAGCAACAACAAGCCTTACTTTTGGTGAGGGAACCAATCCAGCTTGAATTGGGTTTTATATCATTACTTAAGTTGGTCATTGGGCGGTAAAACACGGCAAATGGGTTTTTTGGGATGATTTTTCTCCACCTCAATGACGAATTCTAGCAGTTCGGCAACCTGTGTACATGCTTCAAGCTATAACTGGGAAATGTGATGATTAGCATGCCACATCTTTCTTGACCAATTCGGCCTTGACTGCTGTTTCTAATGCTAGTACAGAAATAAATTTTTAGTGCATAGAGACTTCTGTGTCTTCAAGTAGGATAAAAGTTCGTGTGATGGAAAATGATGCTGAGATGTCACCGCAGGATGCAAGGTTATAGGAGTCTATGAAGGGCAACATCCTACAGCTATGGCATTTGAAACCTACTAACTCCTTCTGGCCCGTCTCTGGTGGGTTTGCATTCCCAAAGTAAGTTAGAGCTTGTGTGCAGCAAAAGAATACCACAGAGCTCGAGCTATATCTCTGGGAGAAGCATGTGGAGCAACAGAAAAAAGCTGCTACTGTGGTCAAGGCAGGACCAAGCACAATTCCCAAACCTAACCTGAAAGTTTCTCGGGATTCCCAGGTATACATGTCTCTCATTTGTGATGATTCTGGACTGATATATTACCTACAGGCTGCATTGAGCATACCTTAAATGTTGGGCAGGACACTACTTCCTTTTGTTCCACATGACTTTAAATGGAAACCTACCTCTTTGATGAAGGAATTTATTTTATACTACAATGGCTTTTAATACATATGTATATCATCCCTTCTTGTGTGGCCTGCGGCCAGCACCTTTATATTGGAGTCTGGGGATGGAATCCGCAGATCACAGATTGGATCTGCACATTTGGATGCTATCCCCTATTTGATGTATATTTGATCCGATCTGTGAGGAGCACTAATTGTAACATACTGCTCGAATTGTTTCTCCAATGTGAGAGGGCATGGATGCCTGAATCTAGTATAGAGAGAAGCATTGTTCCCATGTGCCATGAACTGAATGCGAATTCATTTGTCAGACGAGACGAATCCAGTCTCAAGCGCTATTGGCCCATCCTTGTAGCCATCCATTCAATTTTGCTTCTGTCAGGGCACATGCCCGGTGCCCACCTCTTGTTAAGCTGGTCAGTCTCAAGTCTGTAAGCAATGTACTGCCTCATACATGAGTCTAGTATAATTAGTAGCATTTTGCCTCACCTGGGACCTCAATCCCCACCATCCTTCCTCATGTCTACAACCACAGACAAAAAAGTCATCTTCCTTGTTGGAGCTACAGGTGCTCAAGGTCCCCCCTGTGATCAAAGCTCTCCTTGAGGATGCTGAAGATGGCACTCCTTCGCCATAGGTGATTCATGCACTCACCTGCAATCCTGAGCATCGACAAGTGAAAGAAGTAGAAAAGCAAGGTGTTGAGCTCGTTAAGGGTGACTCCAAGCCTCCTGCATAATCTGAAGAGTGCCTTTGCTAGGCAATTTCAGGGACTTCCCTACAATCAGCAAATACTTGAAGGGCATTTACTGGATGTTCATCAACACTGATTTCTTCACTGTTGGTGACAAGGGTGAGACATACAGTGGCATTCAACTGTTTGAACTCGCCCAGTATGCTGGGGTGCGACACTTCATCTGGAGCAACCTGGACTATGCCAGTAAGATATGCGGAGAACAAATGGATAGTGTCAGGGTTCGCCCCCAACTCCAGTCTACTCCGGTCTACTCCGGTCAACTCCGGTCCTCGTCCGCCCACCTCCAGTCTGGTTCTCCACTTATTTCCCTCACCCAAGTCCACTTTGCTTCCGGCTTGATTCCGGTTTGACTCCGGTCCAACCCTATCTTGGTTTCATTTCCTTTTCATTTCCCTTTCATTTCCCATTGCTTCCGGTTCACCCCCTGGCTGAGTTCCTGTTCCTGTTCCTGTTCCTGTCCCCTTGTAACCACCTCCAGTTTAGCGATCACTCCCCCATAGTATAGTCATCATGTATAAGTAGTCTGAGAGCGAAGTCCAGAGACCCCAGCTTTGGTCTCTCAGGATTTCCGCTGTTACTCCGGACTACAGGTCAGCCTTCATGTATTCCGTATTCATATTACATAATCTCAGGATTTCCGCTGTTACTC
>MU129479.1:0-10892 GCA_014904985.1 Hydnum rufescens UP504
TGACACTCAAAATTACTATTGAAATTTCTTCAGTACAGACATGTCATGACACCCATGAAGTGTCACTAGTCAAACTCAAAATACTATTGAAATTCTTCAGTACAGACATGGGCATCAGTGACACCCATGAAGTGCTCACTAGTCCAAACTCAAAATTACTATTGAGATTTCTTCAGTATAGACATGGGTGTCAGTGACACCCATGAAGTGCTCACTAGTCTCAAAATTACTATTGTGGTATATACTTAACACTAGCCTGCCATATGTGGGCCCCTAGGTAACATCCAAAATGTTACCTAGCATCACCTACAACCCAACATTTGAGATTGCATACACAAAGGAGGTCATCTCCTTCCATGTTTTTAATCAGTGGGTAATGTGTGAAATCAGAATTCTGCCCAGCTAGTAATGCATTCCACAGATCTTAGCAGATATACAGCTTACAATAATACAAAACACTCACACATATCCCATTTTTGAACCTGTATATGGCATGCCAGATTAAAGGTGCAATTATTGATGAATGGCAACAAATCATCCCTTGAATACCTCAACTTGTCAGGAAGAACAGGAAGTTTGTTGGCCAGCCAACCAACATGATTTTCTTTGCACATAGTTTAAGGGCTAACTGTTTCCCTGGAAAGGCCCAGCCAATACCTGTCTTGGTCTTCTTGGTGCCAATACCATGGGGCTCTATAGATATTTCAGCAGTAAAAGCACAACCAAGCTGATAAAGTTGAGTCCATTATGTACCTAGTATGGGTTTCATGAAAGACACCAGAGCAGCATTGGCTGCATCTTGATTTGTTGACACCTCATGCTTCTTGTCTTCAATCTCACATGCTGTTTCATCTGTCTGAGAGGGCCTATTTGCTTTGCTGGATTGATGATATCTTAGCATCCAGTTGAATGAGCAGAGAAAATGGAAGGCTCCCACCTGGCAGTTCATACAACATCAAAGAGTGAATTGAGGATATCCTTCTTGAATGGGTCCAGGGCTTGCATAAGTTCGGGCGATCCAGTGATGGTACAATTTTGTGACATTGCATGTCCGTCTCCAAGGTCTTCATTAATCATAAATGTGACCAGGGCTATGCTTGAGAACATGTGCAAATGCAAGGCCTCCAGATCATGTCAATGATGATGTCAGAATGTTTGAATCATGGCTAGCTTACCTTCTTTTTAATCATTTCGGTGTTCCTGGCCATGACTGCTCCATGTCAGCCTTCCTCAGCTTGCTCAAAGTCGTGAGCACCTCTCTTTTCATGTAGAGCCTTGAGGAGGGTGTCCTTTTTGGCAGCAAATTCATCTGCATTTAAGCCTTCAAATAATTTTGTGTATTTGGCCCTCATTCATATGGTCCAATCCTTCAAGGGTTCTGTAAAATCATGGAGTCATGCCAGTAAACAAATTGAATGAACCATAAATTATTTGTTCCATACCATCTGGATGTCACTTCTCCTTCTCAGAATGCAAGAAAACATTCCATATGTTTTCAGTTCAGCCAGCAGGGACTGGTGGAACTGCACCACCTTCTGAAAGAATCCTGTAAGGCTTTACAGCCCACCTGTTTGCCAGAAAGTCCACTGCCTTCATATATTGGCCCATAGCGCCTGACACATTTTCTTTTGGTCTAGTGAGAGTGGTCCATCATTTAAACCTTCACTGTCTTTGTCATGGCCGATGGTGTCATCTCGTAATTGATTGTCATCATAAACATCTTGAGCCTCAAGGTTTAGGAGTTCTGTTTCCATGTTGGGGACATTGATACTTCCACCTTGGGAGGGTTTGGTATTCTGCTTCTTCATCCTTCGAGTACCCTTTGGTTTAGAGTTCTTTCTATGCCCAGCATCATTGCTTTCTTGGAAGCTGACATTGGCATCCTTATCATCACTGTCTTTGGAGTCATGCACCTCAAACTCTGATTCACCATTGTCAATTTCCCTGTCACTCCAATCATCCTCTTCCACAAGAGCCACCTGTGTGAGCTTGCCAAGGAAATTCACTGAGGACACCATATGAGGTTCCCTGACTGGAACACCTGGTTTTTCAATTGATGTCACTGAAGTGGGTTGACCATCCACATGCATACATCCATGGGGATCATGGCATGCTTTACCAAAGGGGCTGCAGGTTCATTTAGAGTGGGTGGGAGTGGGAGTGTAGGACCAGGTAAAGTGACACCTGCTTGGGGAACCAGAATCATTGCTGGTGCTGGCATTGAACTAGTCATATCGACAGATGGGTGTGGAATCTATTGAAAAAGAAACCCTGATTCAGATTCATTTCCATTGCAGAAGGAATCAAGGAGATGTATGTCTTTCTTGTGTTGCTCATACATTAGTTTAGCCATGTTCATAATGTCAATTAGTCCTGGATTGTTGGTTATGGGACAGTGGATAAAGGCAGATTGGATAATATCAGGAATCATGGCTACAGCACCACCAGTCCCCCAGAAGACTGACCCATCCTGTAATATAGTGTATTATGTAATTAATTTAGGACTCAAAACTCATGTATATACAGTGTAAGGGGGAAACGAAGAGAGGAATCTAGCCACAGCCCATGATATGGAATCAAGAACAAAAAGAGGGGACCATGGGATCAATCCAAATGTTGAGGCTTGAAGGAAGGAAGGTCTTTTGGGATAGAAATCTAATGCTGTAAGCAACACCTGCCCAAGCAATAGAACAAAGAATGAATATGGGTCACAAAACCACACCCTAAGGCTCTCCTCTTGAGGTCCTAGACAAAGTGTAGTAGTCTTGGTGGAATTCACCCAAGGAACCAGCGGCAATACATCAGTGCCTCAAAACTGGGGAGGGGGAAAACTATAGAAATTCACATCTCCTGCACTTAGTATACATCACAGAAAAATGCTATGGTAACCAGCAGAAAGGTGGGATTAAGTCGAAAATGATGAAAAAGAAATCAAGTCAAAAGCTTTAAAACTGAAGGAGATATTCCAAAATCAAGTCAGAATTGGGGAATATGGCTTAACCAAGCTATTCCTCCTCTCCTATTGAACAGAATCCCTTGGGGAATGGTGGAACTGGTCATCCTAGATGTACCCTTCATCGGATATAAGAGGGGCAGAGAATAATTGCCATTAATAATCAAAATAAAGTGGAGGCAATAATGGAATGAGACATGAGGGAGTTAAATTGTAGAGAACTGAGTTCTTATCAGATCATTTTTCCCTTGGTACTGTTGGATGCGGATTGCCAACAGCTTTCTAGGCGTGCTTGTTGCGAACAAATTGGATCAAAACTGATGGAGAAATTTAAAAAATACTGAAGGGAAATATGAAACACATAGTAAAATCAATCTGGAAAGTGCAGTTTTGATTCATTCGGCTTGTGTTTGGTATCATCTGAAAGGTGTAAATTGTAGCTTTCTGGGCACTGTCTTTCCGAGTCAATACGATCAAACTGAGGGAGATATTCCATGTTTACTCCTTGAGAGCACCACATTAGCCCCTATTTGTCATGTGACAGGTCTGCGAGTCAGAATCAAGGCCCGGGTGTGTAATCCATTGTATTACATAATCTCAATTCATTAGAGTTGCCCTTGAGGCAACAGGAAGCATGTATCAGAAGTGGAGACTGATTGAAGGTCAAACAAAGCAAGCAAGTTGAATTGCTATTGCCACATTGAGGTATGGCATAAAAAGATGGAATTTAGGGTGACCTGTTGAAGTGTCACGGATGAACAATAAATTGGCTCATATGCAAGTAAAGGAGTGGCATGGATTCGTGGGTATTAGATGTATGGGATTTGGGCTTGTTCTCAAATGAATGATGACGTGGGAATTGACATCTGGATTGACATGAGAAATGGTTCATTTAATTGAAAGATCATCCTTGGATGGGGTTTGCACATAGTAGGGATTTGTCCCTCCAACAATGGCAGATTCCATGGAATCAAACAGTCAACCTTTGCCCAGATCTTTGTCACCTAGTGAGAAACCATGAACCTCTGTCTCTACTCTGCTTCTATCTTGCTATATGCTTGGCCTGTCTAGTAGCCATCAATACTAGGCCTTCCTCTAGCCTGGGCTCTGCACCTTTGGATACCAGCAGGGAAAGCAGTAAGCAGGAGTGCATCTTTCTCTTACTGATCCCCCATCCTCTCCTTATATAGTGACTGTGCCACTTGGCCAGTCACTACTTTATGTCTTTCACCATGACCTCCACTCCCTCACACTCTTTTCCCCTGGACTCAGAGCAAAGCCAGTGCTTAGCTCTGTGTCCAGCTCCCCTGCCCAAAGCCAGTGCTGAGGGCAGTGTGATTGCCTCTTCATCTTATCCCCTTATTCCCTCCCATCTGGCTCCCAACCTGTTGACTCTGCTTTGTCCAAGTACAACAATGAGTGCCCTCCTGAATCTGGGAGGCACTTCATTACACATCCATCAGCTGGGCTTCTCTGATTGACAATGACTGGGCAAGTTGCCTGACACTCTCAAAAGTGTCAGGGGAGAATTTTTCAACTGTGGTGTTAGCAACATGCCGCTCCCCAAAGGCTGCCTTCAAAAAATTTTTGAAAGCTGGCCCAAACTGGATATCATCTATGAGAAAATTGCCAAAGCTATCAACACCAAAGGATTGCTGCCAGTCTTTATATGATGTGAAAACCATGCTCCCAAGGTAATTGTGCTGAGATGCAATAGAACCAACATCAGGGAGATGGTTGAGAAGAATTTGAAGGTAGCACAGGTGCACCACATGCCACTGATCACTACAAGGGCCTCCGCCATCATAGGTTTCGTATGAGATGGAGAGCTGATGTTAGTTCAGTCATATCTGAACTAGGGAATTGGGAGGAACCAGAAGGTGGTGGAGGTTCTGGGTCCAATGAATTAGTCCAGTCTGTGGGACTATGGCCATTTTGTATAGCCTGACAAGTTAGTAACTCTTGGAGGGAAAGAGTCTCTATGCCCACAAGGGCAAAGTAGGTGGGCTTAGTCATTAAGGCTGGGGTCACACAGTGTGTAGTGTGTAATCTGTAAGTCCGCGACTCCACGAGACAGACAGATGATGATGGTAGAAAAAGATACATTACCCAGGCATTGCCACAGCTCTTTCCATACAGGCAGTATGACTAAGGAAGGCTATGTAAAGAAAAGGGGCAATTCCCAGGCAGCACCAAACTCCTCTGTGAGGAGAAGCTTTCCACTGGTTTGGATGTAGAAGGCTATGGTAAACCTGTTTAAAAGAATGAAGTCACCTCATGGCTTAAGGGATCTATAACACCACTAACAGCTGATCACTGTTTTCATGGATGATGTTGGAGATGGGGATATCGACATCTTGGGGATCCAAATCCATGGGGGAGTACTGATTGCCTTGAAGTCAGAAAGTATTATGACAGAGTAGGTGCTACAGCCCACAATATTAAGGCAGAGAATTGGAGCAAAAGAATAGAGGACCCACAAATTCTGCAGTGTCATCAGGAAGCAGTGGAGATTGGGCAAGAGGCGCCTCTGGGTCGACCTCAATCAGACTGCCAGAAGGCAAGGCACCTTCCTGCAATTGCATGTCATCATTGTTGATAGGCAATTCAACATCAGGAGTCACCCAGTTTCCACATTTGCGTTCAGTGGTGTGTCTGTGTCAGTCCTCACATCCACATTTGTCCACATGTCTGTGTTCATCTGCACATCCACACATCCATGCTTGTTCACATGTCCACGCTTGTCCACATGTCCATGTTTGTCTGCTCATTCATGTTTGTCCTCACTACTGTGTTTGTCCTCACATCCACATTCATCCTCATGTTCATGTTGGTGCACACCAACATGCACATGTCCATGCCATTGAGGTTGAATGGGTTGTACTCAAGCGGCAGATGACATCCCTCTACTCTTTGAACCCTTGCCTCAGCCCCAGGTGGCCTCAGCCTCAATGTACTTGCTACTTTCAAGAGCCCTCTGTGTTTTCCTAATTTTCTGCGGCATACAAGTGTGCTACAAATGAAAAAAAAAAGCTCAATTGGTGGCCCTTGACAATGTGAAGTACACACTTCAGGTGCTATTTCATTAGAGGCCTCTGAGAAACTTCCCTCTGCACCTGGGTGTGGTGTGCCCTGCAGGGGGAGACACATTAGAATTCCAGGTAACATGGACTGAGAGTGCTTGTACCATGTCTCTCAAGCTTCTCTTGTCACCTGCTGATGGCCCAGGATTGCCAGACATAATGGCAGCAGATTGCTGAATGATGGTGGTAGATTGTCAAAGAACTGCCCAAGGGTCAGCTATCTCTGACACTGGACTCCACCAGCAGCATAGGCATGAGGCCACAAGTATTAAGGCCTTGATGCTATGTGGCATGAAAGACAGAAGAAAGGACAAGGGAGATCCTAATTGAGAGACAGTGTGAATCACAGGCACACCTGAGAATCAACTGGTTTAGCCAAATATATTAGAGATTATTGTGAGTTAATATTACCTTGAAGAAGAATGGGATGAGCTTGTTGGCTCATGGGAGTCCAAAAGTATGAAGACATTGGGTTTATCAAGATCAGTGGCAGGAGTAGATAGGATCCTATGGCAAGGTGTTGTCTAGCTAGTGTAGTAGTGGGGTTGCCCACAAGGGATGGGTGACCTTGGGAAGGTGAAAGTGAGACAAAGTGAGACCAGGGCAAGCCCGAAGCTTTGATTCTGGACCAAAAGCTCACCCAGCCCTCTCAGAAGCTAACACAGGCTTACCCAAGCCACAGTGGGGCTTCCATAGGCCATTTTCAGGTTTACCTGGACCTCCATCCCCAGAGCTTCTCAGGGGCTACCACCCCCAAACCCCCGATATTTTTGAGGGGGACCCAGTGCCAAAAAATATGCCCTAGCAAGCCTGATTTTTCAAGCACAGAACCAAGAGCAACCCCAGCAAACTCATATAGATTAGACCTGCTTAGGTAAGATGCACCTATATAGAATATCCTACCTAACTAGGTACCTTAATGTGATTGCCTCAGGTGCACTATTCTGGGCTACTTGTGCCTTCTTGGTATGTATCCCATCCACCCATGCCCAACTTGGTCCCTTTTTGCTCTCAGTACCTAGATGATTATGTAATTATATTTCTGGCAATTAATGAAGTGTTTTGATTGTACACAATGCAAAGTTCCAAAGCTATCAGAGCCACTCAAAGAGGCAAAAGACATGAAGTATCAAAGCAGAATCCATGCTCTAGATGCTCAATATTAGGGTAAGACATTTGTTCTGCTTTGTTTGCTTTGTTCACTCTAGAGTCTCCAAAACTGCTGTTGGGTTTCCTGATGTGACTTGGCTTGGTGAGGCACTCATGGCCTAGATGCAAATGGTGGCCTCACAGTTGTCAAGCTTAGCTGGCCAGCTGGACCCCAGAACACAAATTCCTGAGCCAGGCCTGTAGCTACCTATGGTGGTTGGGAACTATTCCTCAGTGATAGCACATTACGTGGGTTTCAGGTAATTCCTTGACCGCATGCTCTAACTCCAGAACTGACTCTGATGCTGAGTGGAAAATGCCTGCACCATTGGCGGACGTTTGGCTTTGCTCTGCCTCTATTTCGGACATGGACTGGAAGAGAAAACACGATGACTAGAGGAGGAAATCCAACACATTGAAGCAGCCACTTGCATTTTGGTTCAATGCTATGATGGCCGCTGGGGCGACGGTTAAGCCCACTAAGACCGACCCGCTGTTAGCATGCCAGTCAGGAGAGTACCTGAAGCTTCACCCTGCTCAGGGTCCCTATGTGTGTGGCATCTCGAGGACACTAATCATGGACACCAATCATTCAACAATTGCACTGATAGGGTGAAAAATTGGAATTCCGTGTCTTCACTCCAAGTTGTGAGAGACATGCTCCCCTTGCTACCACGTCTATTCATCTCATCTCATCACAAAGCCTCTCCATCTAGCTTATCACCTGCAGTTTAATTCTGACCTTAATCCCCAAAGACTGGAGGAAGCAACAGCTTTGTTTCTTTGCCCTTGGTCTATGGTTGCCGGACATCCCTGATTGATTCCTTTTGTAGTGGTACCATCTATGAATCCCCAGAGCTTACACCTAGCTTTTTAAATGCCACATTTTTTCTTGCTTGTTCATACTGTGGGGCCCGAAGCAAGGAGACACGAAAAGATCTGCATTTTAACCTATCCCTGGCTTTTATTTTGTTGATCCGCCCAACTTCCAATGAGTCCTGACTGAGCCGCCGAAGAATTTCATCTAGCGATTCGACACTCCCCATTCTGCCCTGGTTCATATCCCTCACTCTGTCCAAGCCTTTTCTCTCTCGCAATCACAGCGACACTTTTAGTGATGATAATACCAGGGATTGCGACCGATCCCACCGATTCTAGCTACAACCTCCCTCAACCACTCCGCCAAAGACGGTTGATCCATTCTCTATGTAATGGTTTCTGGTGTGCTGCAGGCTCATCGCCAAGGAGCAATTTCTACAAGCTATCAATGCCTACTGTACTTGGGATTGTACATCTTCGACAATAGCGTTGCCACGATAATCGCCAACTCGAACTCGAAGCTAACTGTGAAGGACGAGTCGGTGAAACTCAAGCCGAACTGAAATTGGCTAATTCGGGGGAACAGTCCTTGAACTGCGCTAGTCCCTCCACCAACATATCACGACTGAGAACAGCATTCTCCAGCTTGACGCTGTACACAATGTGAATTGACGTTGCTCATCATGCCGACTAGCGTATTATTACTCAGTGTTTTTGCCTCGGATGAAGACTTTTGAACAGAAGCTTTTTGTGTTACAAGAGTGCGACTCTAGTACCGTGGATGGACCATACGATTATGTGTAGGCCCCCCTATTCCTGACAATAACGGAGCATATGACTGCCTCCCGTTGTACACACCGCGCAGACCAGGCGTTTTCTAAAACGGCTAAATTTCATTACTGGTATATGGACATTGCTACCTTCTCCTCTGAGCAGTGACTCCAACGACATCATGGGCTGACTGTGCTCTTGGTCATTTCAAGCTCGCCCGTAATTCTCGGAGGAGGTCTGGTATAAAAGCCAGAATAAACTCCAATCTTTGCGATGAGGTAAAATCTGCTCGAATGTGGCGTGTGTAGCGTCCTCATCATCGCCCTCGTCTCGTCCTTGGATGTGGGCGTTGCGCAGTAAGTTTGCGGGGTTGCCAGTCTGGTGGAGGTACTGGAAAGCGAGCTTGGGGATGTGGATGGACGTGGACAAAGTGTTGCGGATTCTGGTCCAGGCCCAGGTTCCTTAGGAGCTTGATGGTTGCAGTTGATACGCCCTAATCGATGCGCACATTAACATTTGGGATTTAGGTCTAGAATTTCCTCTGGCAGGCAGGGTCTGCATTTCAGAAATCATCAAGACCTATCACATACAAGACACAAGAGAAGTGGGAAGTGGCTGCTGGGTGGTCTATTAGACCTCATGCCTCAGAACGCCAACTTACATCCTGGGACGTGAACGCTGGGCATGTCCCGCCACCAAGGCGAACTTGGACTTGCAGCCAAGGGGACAAGGGCTGTGAGGTATTTGGGGAGACGAGAGGAAATCACTGTGAGTATGCATGGTTGTGCAAACGGAGGAAGAGACAGTTTCAAGGCACATGAGGTTTGGAGTGGGAGGTAGATCGGGGTGCAACATGGGGCTATTAGCACTGGAGAGAAGAACGATCACGGTCGCGAGACCTGATGACGAAGAGTCGAATGTGAAGCAGAGATAGGTCGAGCCAATAATGGGAAGGAGGAATGCATAATGATTTTTCATCCATGCAAGGACTCTCTTACTTAGGGTTGTGAAATAGTGGGACAAAATTGGACATCATAGTAGACAGATACCACAGTGGATGGTGGTTTGAACACCTGTTTAGTTCTGCTGTTCATCAGGGAACAAGTGCCTCAACCAGAACGAAAGTAGCAGGGCAATAGGCGCCTGTTCTCGGAGGACTCCAGACGCACGAGTGTCGTTCAAACCAGTACTGTAAAGGACGTATGTAAGCTACCAATGGCGAGGGATTATTTTCCCTCTGTAATGAAAAAAATTCACGCCAGTCCTTGTGAAAGTCTGCTTCATAATTCTTCAGCCAAGTGAACCCCTCCCAGAGGAACTCTTGATAGCTCGGTAAGTAACGCTCTGTGGACATTGGCCCGTCAGCACCGAAGTCGTCTCGTAATCTCCCTTCTCCACAGCAGCCGAGCCATTTGACTATCAATCCATAAAAGGCGTGGATTTTGGGTGGCGGGGACAGGGTCCACTGAACGTCCAACTCGGCGAATATTGACTTGGCACCTGATACAACCCTAGGATCGTGGGAGAGAAGAGCGGTGAGCCAAAATTTTCCTGGTTACTGGCACCATATTTGATAGATTGCTCTAGTCACCAGAGCATGGCCACCCAAATCCCCGATTCAAGATCATCGTTGGGATTATGGTAAATCGGATTTTTGGCCGTCCACCGAGTTAAGAGACTTGATCGACATGAATGGGATGGTACCCTAAAAGTAATGCGGGCGTGTGCAGTGGGAAGCTGAACTACAGGCGCCGACTCACAGAAATCGACTCGCCAGCCTCTGGCACTTTCCTGTCGCCGATACGCTTCGCCAGATCCCCGTCAATAAGGTTCCCCTGGCATCTCGTAGGAAGGTACTCAAAATTTGATCCAAATCTGACAAGTTCTGTAAGGAATGTTGCAGAAGGGGGGGATAAGGGAAAAAAAGCGCCTACAATTCGTCGAACACATCGACACCTGTGACAGCTTCATCCACTAGTAAAATATTCCCTTCACTCACGTCCCGATGTAAAGCGTTGGATTTCCTGAACACATTAAAATGACCTGGACACCACACTCGTAAGGTCGCGAACAGCAGACGTATGGATTCATCCACATACCAATCATTGCGTGGAGAA
>MU129480.1:0-10622 GCA_014904985.1 Hydnum rufescens UP504
GGTGATTTCTCACTACAAAAAGCGAATTCTAACTACACTTTGACTAAGGTCTCAAGAAGAGATTCTTAGGGTGTGGTAATTTGACTGAAAGACACATTCTCACTTAATTGCTTGGGCTTTGTTGGCTCACTGCAATTTCCCCTGTTCAAAAGACCTTCCTCCACTTGGACCTGAACATCTGGATTAGATCTGTGATCCCCTCTTTCGTCCCCGGCTCAACATCGTGGACAGTAGTTGGATTGGTTCATAACCATCCTGCTTACATCATCTATGCCAAATTGGGTAAAGTAGCCAGAGTGCAAGAGCTGTCGCACCGAGAGTAGATTGCCATTTAGATTAGGCACATGTAGAACTGATCAGAATATTGCAGGTATGGATTTATTGGTCCCCATACCCATCTCGATCATTATTCAACCTTCACCCACTGCTTCAATATAGTGGTGATCTCCTAGCCAAACATGGCATGGGGGATGTATCTTCTGGTATGTACTGAACCAGCCCCGTTGTGATGACATGTGAGCAGAGGCGCTGGAATCCACAATCCAGGTTTGTTGGTGACTTGGGGATGAAAGTTTGTTCACAACATGTAGCTTGATATGTTCATCATTGGTGTCATTGATATCGCTCTTGTCACTTGTAAATGCCATGAATAAATCCACTGGCTTTGATGAATTTCCTCCAGTATTTGATGTTCCAGAGGTCTCGTTAGCGACCTTCCCTTTCTCCTCTTGGTTTGGTGGTCCTTGACCTTCTGCTCCTCCCCCTTTCGAGTAGCATTTCTCGATGGTGTGACCAAATCGCCAGCAGTTTGTGCATCTTTTCCCTTTCTTTCTGTCTTTCCCATCCTTTCCATTCTTGGCTTTAACTGCACAGGCTCGGAATGCTGCATCACCAGTTTCCCAGCAACGTTGCTGTTCAGCAAGAATTAAGGTAACAACCTTATACAAGTCAAGTTTGTCATTGGCAGTAACACCAATGGAAGTTTGGAGAGTGCTGTAGGAGGGTGGAAGTGAGAGGAGGATGGCAATGGTGAGGATATTATTGGGGAGTCCAAATCCGAGGTTTGTGAGCTTCAGGGCATGAGACTGCAGCTCATTAATCTGTGTCTCTAGGTCTGACGAGTCATTGAATTGTTCATGCCAGATTTTCCCCATCAGGTAAGAAATAGCTTGTACACCAGACCCTTCATAGCATGTACAAAGGGCAGTCCAGATGGCTTTTTCATCAGTAAGATGCATTACTCCTGTAAGCGGTTCATCCTCTAGAGTGAGGGTGATCTGTTGGCATGCCTCATGGTTCTTGGTTATCCAAGCCACATGGCCCTCAGAATCCCTGCTGGGCTCCTTGTAATTGTCACCAGTGACATAATCAAGAAGGTTACATGCTTCAAGAATTTCTCACACACAGTATTTCCACAGCATAAAATTTCTGCCATCGCCAGCGAGTTTAGGGATTGAGGCAAATAGTTGCCCAGTCGGATCTGCAGGAGTTCCACTGGTAGTAGCTGGAGCTAATGTGCCCATAACCTGTCAGAGGACTGTTATTATTGTAGATAGTACCTGGATAATAGAACTATATACAATATGTAAGAAGTCTGAAAGGAGTGGAATAGCAGTACTTCTTGGCTTACCTCAGTCTCATATTAGAGGACTGAGGAAAGCCTTCAGGTGTATCTGATAATCTATACAGGTAGATGAGCAATGCGATATAAAAGGAAGGTGTCTCATAAAAGGAAAAATGTCCTAGAAAGGCAGTTGGCTTAGCCTTGATCTCCGACAGATTGTCAGGTGCATGAGTTAACCTTTTGGCGAGATCCCAATTGACAAGCGAATCATTAACAGCATTGGTGAACTCCATCTTGGACATCACTCGATTGAGGCAGATGTTCCTAGCTGTGACAAGCTGAGTGAACATCTTGCATGCCTCATTCTGGCCACCAACATTCACATTGTTCTGAGGTTGAACTGTTGGCTCTGAGATACCAGCAGGGTTAGCCCTGGCTACATTAAGACCTCCTCCTTCACCAGGCACTTCAGCAGTCAATTGGCTTGTAACAGGGTTAAGAATGCCAGGAGAAACCATGCTTAAGATGATAGGATTCTTGCTTGAGTGGTTTGAGTCTCAGAAGTTGAAGTGGAAGTGTGACTCAAACCACTTGCTTATCTAACTGTGAGTCTGATACTCATGCCTTGTTCTCAGACTCTGGCAAAATTGAAATTAGTGCCTATAACCTACTCACCTTAGGCAAACACCCTTAAGTACCTAGTTAGCTATGTAATACCCTATAGGCACATCCTACCTATGGAGGTACAACTTATAATGGTACACTTGGAATACTCACCTATCTATTTGCTTGAAAAATAGGGCTCCCCAGGGCTGATTTTTCAGCCCTGGGTCCCCTCCAGAAAACCTGGGGTTCAGGGGCGGTAGCCCCTGAGAAGCTCCAGGGTTCTTGGTCTGGGGACACCCAAAGTTGGCCTGGGGATGCCTGAGTTAGGCCTTGGGACACTTGGATTAGGTCATGGGACCCCGGAATCAGGCCATGGGATCCTCAGATAGGGGTGGGTCCGCCTGGCTGCGGAATCAAATTTGGCTGGGTCCTCCACCCCCTTCCTCAAGGCCGCTAACCCCTAATTTCTGCATCCCCCATGTACCAAGACATTCTAGTAATCCTTGTGATAGTATTTCTCATAGTATTTCTGCCCCTTTACCACATTATAACATCACTACAAGATTAAGACTCATGATTCCTCTAAATAGTATAATATGCATATGTTATGCAGACTATACTATTTCATGCTGCTATAATTAACTTAGAGGGAAAGGTTCAGAGAGCAATGGAAGGAATACAGGAGACTAGAGAAGTGGATAGGACTATATTTACTCTAGGCATAATTGAATATTTCAGCTTGGGGTGCACTGTTGTGGGATTTACTGAGGCTTGATCAGCTTTCACAACTAGTTCTAAATGTCAGATAATCCTGGACCCTCAGAGACATCACTAAATGACAAGAAAAGGATAAGAGGAGAGGTATGAGTATATTCACCTATATATTCCTACACAATTCTGATGAACTTTCCTCAGAGTGCCTCATTATCTGATCCTGCCCCTGAACAAGACTTACCCAAGAGTGAAGATGGCTCTGGGTCTGCAGACGTATGCATTGAGGCCCCTTCCATTCATTGAACTAATATTTTTTTTATTTTAGCCTGGTCATACACATAAAATACGACAAACTCAGAAATACCAAGAAAGTCAAGAATATCTTCAGTCTGAGGCAGCCAGGGGCCGAGGGCTGGGCTCCAAAAGGGGAAAACCCACTGCCGCTTGGGTGCAGTCAATTCATATTCATAGTCGCAGACATGGACAAGGACAAGTGTGGGGCTGCAGCCAAGGCAGACAACCCAGACTTGGCATGCCACCCAGAAATGCAGATAGCCTATCCTCAGGCAGTGAATCCCAATTGACCCTGTACTTCTCCAATAATGATACTATATCAGTCAGTATTCAGTTGTCACTAAGGAACTCCCCACTTAATTATTATATGAACAGCTTCATGATGGCAGTGTCATGGATTTCAGTTCCCTACATGCCTCTATGGGTACTGATACTCCCATTGAATATGAGATTTTCAATGGCGGGGATCCTTGTAGTACTGAATGGCATGCATTGCGCATTCAACATCTTCGTATTCTCATTCAGCACCTCCCAGATGTCAGCACTATTGCATCACAGGGCGACTACCTTGGGAGCTATGTTCCTCAGTCTTATGAAGAGTGGTGACAAGTCTTCGGCATTGACAATTTTGGCGATTTTCTCATAGACAACCTTAAATTTGGCCCAGCATTTAAAGACTTCACCAAGCAAGCCTTTGGGGATTGATACAAAGCTGAAGCAGCACTTGCCATGTTCTCTACAGGCAATTTCGAGAGTGTTCGGCAAGTCACATGCTCGGTATCAATTGCGAATGCTATAGAAGAAGTATTGGGAGCTCCAATGACTGTCAAATCAAACTCTGGTTCAGCCAGTGTGTAGATGGGAGACTGTATTTCTGTTTTTATTCAATGGGCTGGTTCGCTCTGATGGTTGATCACTCTCTAACAAGTTAGGTATGGTATTCAGTGGAGGATAAGATTGTGGTATGGACTAGCTATAGTCAATGATATATCGTGGGATGCTTGTGAAAGGCTTATATGTGTTGTGTTGAACTGTTTACTGTTATCTGTGGGTACCTATTTGTGTCCTCCTGGTCAAAATGCAGATTCTAAAGAGGGTTCTGGACTAGTTTAAGCTTAATTCAGTGTATCAATGTATTCTTTCTTCTTCTGACTTGACTTTATTATTACTCACCTTTCCTTGGATGTCCAGCAACTCTAACCTTAGGTCCTGCAACTATCCTTGGCTTAGTATTTCGCATAGAGGGCTTCCAGTGACTTAGTCTTAACAACCTTGTATATGACTTAGCTCCAGATGGCTTTCAGATCAGTACTTCTCTTCAGATGCAAGCAGATTTGTAGACAGTAGTGTATTCCAGTAGTGAGAAGATGATGGGGGGATACAGGAAAATCTACCAGCTTTTATACCTTTCTGAAGGTGGCTGTGTTTAAAGAATATGACTCACTCCTAGGTGAGTCATATGTGAGAACAATAGGTTGTCAAGGAGGGTGAGTCATTCATAAGGTGGTTGCATGATAGGTGAGTCATTCATAAACAGAACAAAAGGTTGCTAAGAGGTGTTATCTTTCATAAAGTGGTTGCAAGGAAGGTGAGTCATTCATAAACAGAACAAAAGGGTTGCTAAGAAGGTGTCATCTTTCTTATCTGTGAGGTTCTAGAAGTTATTTGTGGCAATGGGAGATGAAATCAAAGGATATTTCCGAGTTCTTGGAGATTAATTTGTTGTAGTCCAGTGGTTAAGATGTTTTTGTTGCTGGTTGATAATGGGGACAAGTGCATGGGATGGGATTCGATGCAGAAACAACAGTTTACATCCATAATAGACGTTCTTGGTATCATTTGATGCGGATTTTTAACAGCTTTCTGGGCGCGGTGGTTTCGAGCAGATCCGGTGTAAACTGACAGAGAAATTCGTTTTTTACTGATGGGTGTTGATTCTGATAGTAATATCGTTCTGTAGAGTTCAGTTTGATCTGTTCTTCACGTGCTCAGTACCGTTGGATGCGGATTTTTTATATATTTCCAGGCGCGGTTGTTCCGAGAGGATTGAATGCGAACTGACGGATAAATTCGTTTTTTACTGAAAATCCCGGATTTTGACAGTAATATTGATCTGGAGAGTGCATTTTTGGTCCGTTCGACTTGTGTTTGGTACCATTTGAAAGGTGTGAATCGTGGCTTTCCGAGAGTTATATGGGCGTACCTCTCCGATCAAAACTGATGGAGTAATTGAATGAACTCTGTTTTCATGCATAGCTGTAATTAATTTTGTAATTGGTCACATGATCATTCCAATGGCTGGGATCAATGGATATTCGCATTTTCTGATACTGGATGTTTTTATCTTCCACAACGCTCAACAGATGGATGGATCAGTGTTCTGGGCTTCTGGCAGTGTGGTAGCCGTAATTCCCGAGATGTTCCAATCTGCTTTTACTCACTGTCCCACAGACCATGAGTCTGGACTTATTGATAAGTGGCTAGTTGATGTCTTGAACATGGCTAAGCGAATGTATGAATGACACAACACTGCTGTAGGTGCACCCAATCCGTTTTGAGTGAAAGAAAATCTGACACAGGATCCAATGCCTTACTAGATTCCCCTTTTATCAGCACTGTCTTTGGCATCTACTGTTCATCCAACATCTCCCACATCTGCTGTTCACTCTACCTTTGCGGGCCATCCACCCCTGCCATTCATTTGGTATCTACACTTCCTTCAAAGTCCACAATTCGTTCAATGTCCGCAATTCGTTCAATGTCCGCAATTCATTTGACATCCACAATTCATTTGATGCCCACAATTCCTTTGACGTCCGCATGTCCTTCAACACTCACAATTCCTTCGATGTCTATGATCCCTTCAATGTCTATGATTCCTTCAGCATTGTAAGCAGGAGAAAACGGGAAATCTCTGCTACAGTCCATGATGTGGAATTGAGAACGAAGAATGGGGGCCACCAAAATAATTCGAATATTCAGGTCTGGGTGTAGGAAGGTCTTTGGGATGGAAGATAATCTGCTGTAAGCAGTAGTTGCCCAAGCAGATGAATAGAGGGGAAAATGTGCCACAAATACCACACTCTAAGGTCCTATTATTGTGGCCCTAGACAAAGTGCAGTAGGAACAGTGCCCTCAGATGAAATTCACCCAGGAATCCAGCAGCAATACTTCAGTGCTTCAGACTGGGGAGGGGGAAGACAATGGAATTTTCAACACAATTCGCTTAATATACAACCCGGCTATGAGATCAAATATCCGACGGAAGCAGGGGGATAGGGGAAATATGTAGAAAAAGGAATCAAGTCAAAAGCTTCAAAACTGACAGAGATATTCAATTTACAAGTCTGGGGATAGGATAGAGCATAAAATGACTGTTTCTCCTTCCCTTCTGGACAGATTCCCTTGAGGAATGGTGGAATGAGTCGTCCTGAACGTCCTATCCTTCGGATATAAGGCTGCCAGACAATATTCGATATTTGAAAATTGGAAGGGGGAATGATGTTCTCCTGAGACAAGGGGGAAATTCGTATGTAGAACACCGAGTTCTTCTTAGTTCGCGACGCCCTTCGTACCATTGGATGGGCATTTTTAATACCTTTCTAGGCGCGGTTGTTTCGTGCAAATCCGATCAAAACTGACGGAGAAATTCAAGAAATACACCTCCTAATCATGAATGAGCAGGTGAAATTGTTCCAGAAGCTCCAGTTTTAATCCGACGAACACGTAATCGGTATAATTCGATAGGTATTGATCACAGCTTTCAGGGCGCTATATTTTCGAGTCGATCGGATACGAATTGACTTCGAAAAGCGGAAAATACTCCGTAAGAGCATGGATTCCATAGTAAAATTGTTCTAGAACATGCAATTTTAATCGGATCGACTCGTGTTCAGTATCGTTGGATAGGTGTGAATCATATATTTCCGGAAGCTACTTTTTCGAGCCGATCCGATCAAAACTGATGGATAAATTCAACGAATACTCCTTAAGAGTGCCGCATTTGCCCCTATTTGATTATGTAACTGTATCCGCGAGTAGGAATGAAGGCCCGGGTGTGTAATCCATCGTATTACATAATCACCATTCGTTAGAGTCGCCCTTAAGGCAACAAGATCCGTATGAGCAGATTGAAGGAGAATTCAAGATGATATACAGAAGGGCAAGTTGAATTGCCGGGTCCACCATATCATGGCTTATGGTAGGACATAGATGAATACAGTCCCTGTGGCCTGTTGAAGACCCCGGGAGATTGACTCATGTACAAAGGAAATGAGCATTCCATTTACAACTTTTCAGGCATATGGAATTCATGTTCATCCATGAACAGACGAAAGGTTTGTTATTGGAATGACATATTGGTACATTTTTAATTTGTTCATCGGAAAATTTGATGCTGAAAGGGAACTCTATGTGGTAGGGATTTTTCCCTCCAACAGCGTCTATGGTTCCTTCAGCATCTGCAATCTCGTTGGCATCAATGATCTCTTCAGCATCCACAGTCCCTTCGACATCCAGAGTCCCTTCGACACCTGCCAATGCCCCCTTCAAGTCTAGAACTACAATGGGTGCCAACTTCATCACTAGGTTTGCACAGGCAGCTCTAGATCAAGATGTTGATTGGAATCAAGATGTTGATAGTGGATCGGAGTTCCTTACCCCATCTGACTCAGAAGACTCTAACAATGAGCACTTTGATGATGTCTTTGGCAAAGAAGATGAGAATGGGAATGTTTGATCAGCATGCACCTGAACCACAGGGAAGCAATGCCAGAAGCCAAGGACCAAGTCAAACCATCCTCACATTCCCAACATCAAAGCAGAACTTGCCAATCTTCAGGCCCAGGAAGGCATCTGGGACAATCAGCTATGCAATGATAACAATTCAACTGCCGATACCCTCCCTAATGTCTCGACTCTCAAAGATGGTCCATTGTTGCTGGACCAACGGAAGATGTGTGAACTGATTTGGGGCCAATTCATGAAGGCTGTGGATTTTCTGGTGCAAAAATGGCAAGTCAAGCCCAGTAGGATTCTTGCCGAGGCGGGCCATGTGGCATCGGTCCCACCCTCTTGAACTGAAAATCTATGGAATGCATTCTTGAGTTCTGAAAAGGATAATCGGCCTACAGATGGTACAAATCTCCTATTCATGCTAAGTAGTGGCTAATATATGAGTTTGACAGAGCTGTTGAAAGCTTGGAATGCATGAATGAAAGTTAAATACACAACACTATTTGAAGGTCTAAACAAGAACGAGGCTGCAGCCAAAAAAGACAGTCTCCTAAAAGGTCTACAGGAGAAGAGAGGTATCTGAGACTTTGAACAAGCAGAAGAAGGCCAGCAGGGAGTGATAATGGCTCGAAATGCAAATTCAATTAAAAAAACAGGCATGTAGACCTGTCATAGATGCCTTAACCATACGGGCTCCATCACTGATACAGTATGTAGGCCTTACATTTGGACGCATTCTCGAACATCGCAATGATTACATTTCTTATCAATCAAGACTTTCAAGATGGATATGCCACCACACAGAACTGCACGATTACCAGATCACCTGAGATTACACAAGCACTTGACCCATTCAAGGCTAATATTCTTAAGACACTCCACAATGCTGTACGAACCGCAAAGTATGTCCTGTTCTCTTTAGTCGACTGGTTATGGTGCAAATTGAGGTCAATCCAGTACTCTGAAAACAACGAACTCTGGGGAAATTGAACCCAAGCAACTAGTCGAAGAGAAGAAACACAAGGCATTGATGAACCAAGACACTGCTCGTGCTGCTCTGTCAGCATTTATGAAACCAATTCTAGGTATTTAATGATTCCTTTTTGTTGTGAGTCACAATGATTATAGCAATTTCTTCAGAACCCCATGGCATCAGCATCCTGAATTCCCGGGATGGCGCTAAATGGGCATTTCCTATGAAGCAGCTAGGTCTTAAACTTTGCACAAAGGAGCTGACCTTGGTGGGCTGGCCTGATGACCTGTGAGTTCCAACTCCAAATCAATCTGAGTACTCGAAGGATGAGTTGGTGCCATTCATCAATAATTGCACATTCAGCTCAACATGCCACCTCCACATTCGCAAATGGAATTCCAGCAAGTGTTTTGTATCTACCTCTGATCCATTGATTTGTCTGAAATAAGATTGCTAGTGGCCAAGGATCCTGATGATGTTGACCAATACCCACTCATCAAGAACAATAAAGGAGAGACTCTTCTGCACATCTGCGATATTCAACCATGGCTCCCCAAGAAATCTGGCACATGTAAATGAGACAAGAAGGTGAAAACAAAGCTTCATTCTGATTCTGACTCGAATCCCTCTTGCAGTAATTCACCCTCAATGTCACATTCGCAGAGGCAACAGCAAGCACGATGATCCCAGTCCCACTCCCATTCACACCAGCAGAACAATACTTCATCCCATTGGTGCTCTTGTTCACACTCTCACTCTCACACCTGCTCTCATTCCTGCTCTTGCACCTGATATCATTCTCATTCTCAACCTACTCTTCAACCTCAGTCTCAACCTCAAAGTGATCCAGGGCAACAGCCACAACCATGACCAAGAGGTGCCATGGTGGCACACAATGTCTGATCTGTAGCCTCTACCACCATGTCTTCCACCCAATCTGCCAAGCCATTATCGTCTCACACTCTGTATTTGAAATCAAGAAATCCAGTCAGAGCAGGGAATTCATGTAGTGCAACCAAGCCGCTCCCTGCCTCAGTGCCAAATAGGACACAAGTTACCTCATCTTCAGGTGCAGGTAGTGGTACTGGGAACTCTGGTGCACTTGATTCAAAACTGTTGGCCTCGACAACAATGGCACATTCATCTCTAATTGAAAAATCCACTTCAAGCCACCCACGCAATATACAAGATTCTACTTATGGTTTACCCTCGATCTCAGAGGGTAGCGAGCCCGATTTTAGAGAGCCTGATGTTGGGGATAATCACCTGCCGCCCGAGCCTCTTCATTGTGAAGATCTACGCTATGGCCAGCGAAACCCACCTCAACCTAAGTATTGATCAAGTCACTGCCTCTCACATATCGTATTTGTACTTATAGAAATTTCCATCCCGCTCTAGCTCTACCACAATTGACAACTCCAATAACTTGTCAAATGAAGAATGGATTGATGATTGAGGTTCACCATCTTTCAAAGACACTGCTCAAGGGGACTACTCTGAGGAAAATTATTATCCAATGGAGTTTGAAAACAAAACCTCATCATCTCCCAATAATACTGATGATGGCAATTCGCAATACTATGAGAATGAAGCAAGTGTCTCTCATGACTGGGCCTCTGGACGTACATCTCTCCGTTGTGGAAGATAAAAACATCCAGTATCAGAAAATGCGAAATCACACCACTTCCAGCCATTGGAGGATCACATGACCAATTACGAAATTAATTATGGCTACGC
>MU129481.1:0-10614 GCA_014904985.1 Hydnum rufescens UP504
TACCATCGCCTTACCATCACTGAATACCATACACAACTTGTTAGAGAGTGATCAACCATCAGAGCGAACCAGCCCATTGAATAAAACAGAAATACAGTCTCCCATCTACACACTGGCTGAACCAGAGTTTGATTTGACAGTCATCGGAGCTCCCAATCCTTCTTCTATACCGCTCCACCTCTGCTGTCCACATTTTGGAGTCGGACCTGCCCATGTCAGATTTTAGGAGTTCATACTCCTTCCTTGCATGATCATGTGAAACATACTCATTTTTGTCTACAATGCACTACTGTGTAAGGATATAATTATACATAGAAGGATAAACAATATGAACCTTTGAGATTTTTTAGAAATGCATTCCATGCATTACCCCCACATCGGTGCTCTGGTGTTGACATTTCCCAGTTACCAATTTTCATCAATTGCAAGACAGATCAACCGAGGTGAGTTGCACATGGTTTGAGCTTGTCCTCCATGAAGTTGTGAAACATGTCCCTCACCTCCTTGATTTCCTCATTGTGGAGTTTGCATTTGGTAAACTGCACATTCGCAACATTTCCATCCATGAAAAGGCTCTCATCCACTTCAGATATGTCATCCTCGTCGTTGTCACGGGCAAAAGAAACTTGCTTTCCCCACCGAGAATGCCTCATAATATCTTCTTCGTCTTCATCTTCTTCATCTGAGGCATGCAAATGAAGAACTCGGTGAGAAAAACACCCAGGTGAAGGTTGAGTATCGCTATCTGATCCTTCATGAGGATCCAGTGGATGCTGGTTATATTCCTCAGTGGAGGATTTTAGCAATAACGATGTCTGCTGCCTGTCATTGGCAGCAGGCTCATGCTGCCAATCCGGAAGCGAGTCCATATGAGAGTTTAGAGGCGGTGGGGAATGTAGGTCTTGAGTGGGATTCATGCAAGTCTCTGACCTGGTGCAAAAGGTGATAAAGGCATCAGATACCAAGTTAGATGTATGTGTGGGTTTAGGATCATCTCTCACTTTATTCATAGTTCCAAAGCTTCTACAAGATGTTCCATTTTTGTCCCAAAATAGACAGGATTCAGACTGCGTTTCTTGACAAAGAATGCAAGGCCTTCTACAATCCCTAGTGTACCACTGGAGCCGCATGTGATTCCGTCGACTACTGCATTCATTGGTATGTCCACATGGAGAATGTGATTCAGTACTGGATCTAGTTCTTCCCAGTCCTCATCGCGATCTGCCCCACCACCCCCAAATGCAGCCAGGATATCCTCTGGGTGATTGGCATCCCACAGACAGGTCACACCGTGTTCATTAGCATCCTGCCCAGGCACACTGGAAGGGAGCTGTTTGATGAGGGTACAGGCATGATCAAGCAATGCTACTACATCACATGAAGTAAGGGTGCGATCTGCCCTGGCAGATGTGATGGGTGAATGGATGGCAGGGAGCAAGGGGATGTTCCAAGCAGGTTGGACTCCAGACATAGGAGGGGGGAGCGAGCGAAGGTAGCGGCCTACTCAGCAACTGAGTATGAAGGACTTGAGGAGGTAGCTCAACCAACAAGATGTGACCTCTATTGGGAGCAGATGCTGTAGAAGTTGAAGCCAAAGCTCCCTGTGGGACTTGAGGAGATTTAGACAAAGGGGCGGTTACTGATTTGGACTGGGATGATCGGGTGCTTGCCGCCTTAGACTTGGATGATGAAGCATTTCGTGATTTGGGCCCCAAAGAGGCACTCGTTGACTTGGCCTTAGAAGAATGGGTCTTTGCTGAGTGCTGAGGGCACTTCAGCCTTATTGGAACGAGTTGCAGGCATAATAAGGGATCTGGCTAGAGAATGAGAAAAGAACTATCGGGAGTGCTCTTTGGATCCCCTGTAGCCTTCCCTTCTTATGCAATGAGTTGGAATAAGTCGGGTCATGTCACAGGGCAAGTGGCCAGAGATATCAAATGCTCAGACAAGTGAGATATCAAAACCTCAATAGTTCCCAGTGACAAGGCACTGTGTATTCCAAAAAAAGTTAAAGTTGGTCGTAACTGCCAAGGGAGCACAGGGAGGGTGCACGGCCTCTACCTACGACGGGGTGGGCAGAGACCTGCACAAGTCCTCCTGCACAAGAGAAAAAAACATACATCTAACAAAAAATGAGGAAGGAAATAGAAAGATTGTTAGAATTGCCAACACATGCAGAGGCTGCACAGGCCTCCACACAAGAGGCGTATGAACAATGAAGACACACAAAACATGTACAGAGGTGGGGAAAGACGAATATGCCTCACATATACCAGGTATATTGGAGACTCTTCAAGTTACCATGTGCTGCCAGGCAAACACTACAAGAGCAGGTTCTCCGATACCACCAAGTTCAGTGCCACCACAAGAAGGAATGGCAAATGCCGGAGTCAGTGTCATTCATACACTACAAAGGGAAATACACTTGTGAAGATAAAGGAATGAATCAAACAAATCAACATAAGAATGATGGATCTAAGATGGAACATTGAACAACGACAGTGGGATACGTGTATTCTTCATTCCAGGCTCATTTTCACAAGGGTCCTTCAAGAAATGAGGTTCTTTAAGACCTTTCTCCAACACCACTCTCCAAGATCCATGAAGGGTGAAACCGAAACACTTGTGAATCTCCAGACGCTCCTAGAAATTGTGTCCGTCTGCTTCTGCCCACCTAGAAATCTGCCATATCCAATCATTCATTGGACTGTTGGAGGCCAAACTGATACAATAAACACTTTTTTGAAGCCATGCCGAATATTGCTGCAAATCAGTAATGCAAACCAAATCAGCCCAAGTGGTGGAGTGCCGACACTGATCTTCTCTGTCAGCCATGGTGTGGTGAAGTCGAAGATGTGCATCTTTCTCCTCTGGCTCTCAAGGTCTGCCAGAGGAAATTGAGCACAATTCGTCGGAAGCTGTGGAGGGTGCAATACGTAATCAAGAATCTCGGCCTTGAAGTCCTCTTGTGTGAGGATAGGTGGTGGGGCACAAGAGAGTAAGGATGCAAGCTCTTGCTCATTATGGGCATGTGCATATGCCTCCTCAATGTACAACAAATCCACCTTGGCAGTGTAGGGGGTGGGAACCGTATCTGACATTGCTGCATTCACGAACTGAAGGTTTCGAGCATTCATCTCCTTTGTCACATGGCGAAGGACATCATCTTGCAGAGACAAGTTTTTGAAGTAGAGACATGCTTGGAATGGAGAATTGGCTGCCCATTTACGCCTCATGCACCGAACCCCCAACAGTCCTTGACCCTCAAACTCGTTCAGCCAAATCAATGCACTGTCTTTCGATACCGGCTTGCACTCCACCACATACCATACACCCACTGCAACTGGTACATGTTGATCAGTTTGTGGGCCCGTCAGTATCAGTCTGGGATTTAGGGGCAGAAATGCTCGTGGGGTTGTTGGTATTGGCCCGCCGACTCTCGAGATGGCAGCTGAGGATGTTGTGGCAGTGAAAGAACGAGAATTGAGAGACCGACGGCAGGAAAATCAATCCAGAGGGACTCCTGGGGGAGTCTCTTTCTGTCCAATGGCTCCTCTTTGGGCAATAACTTCTTGTGCAACCAGAGGAGATCAACGATGGGGAGGGGGGCTTGTAGATCGATTTCTGGAAGATAAGGGAGGGTGATGATGAGCATCACGAGCAGATGAAGGACAAGAATGAGTGGGAGAGTGGGAATGAGAGCGACAGCAGGGAGGAGCAGGCGAAACATGAGAATTGGAGGCCTGGGAGTCAGATCGATGGCGAGAACGAATAGCCAAAGGACGAGAGTGGGAAGGGAATGGGAGCGAGAGCGACGGTGAGGAGAATGACCAGCAACAGGGTGAGAGTGAGAGGGAGAATGGGAGTGAGAGCCATGGCAAGAACAAGCAGCCCCGGGGTGAGAGTGAGAAGGGAATGAGAGGGAGAGCGATGGCAAGGAGGATGAATGGCCGCAGGGCGAGAGCGAGAGGCGGAATGGGAGCGAGAGCGACGAGGAGGATGAATGACCAAGGGGGGAGAGCGAGAGCGAGAGCGAGGATGGCAGGGAAGACAACTGCTGGGAGAAAGGGCAGACTGTAGCCATACTTGACTCCCAGAATTGGGACCAGGAGAAGAATTGCCCACATCTCTCTTCTGCGCATCATCTCCCTCAATCTCTTCGAATTGCCTGTGAAGTCTCTTATTGCGCTTCTTTTCATTGGAGAGGATGCTCTTCTTATTCGTCCAATGGTCTCAAAGATATAATACACCTGCAGTTGCGGGGGGGGGCTTTGTTGCCAACCGACCACTTGCCTTGCTTCCTGCCAGCCTCGGCCTTGATACGCTTGACAACCCCACGCTCTGCTTCTTTGTCACCATTGTATGCCCTATTGAGTAATTCTCTTGCCTCCTGGATGGATTTATTTGCCTCTTCCTCCTCTTTTTGCTTCTTGGCTTGTCATTTCTCGAATGCACTGTCAGATTCACTGGAACACTGAGCCAAGTCCATCGTCTCTGGCCACCCTCCACGATCTGTACCATCACTCTCATAGTCCTCAGTGTCCAGAAAATTGTGAGGCCCCTCAGCCTCAACCCGAAACTTGTTGCCTGGTTCCGACACTGAAGACCTGGGCTCTGAAGCAACATCATCTTGAAGAGACAACCCATCCATGCCAGGGAAAGATTTCGAACCATAGTCTTGGCTTAGGTCTTTGACTTCGGTGGCACTTGGGGGAAATTGCCTACTTCCAAGGATTCTTCTGATTTTCGTGAGCATCCCAGGGACTAGGTTCGTCAAAGTGGGGTCAGGGAAGAGTGCCCTTAGCAGCTGGCCATCCAAAGACTCTCCAACTCCAGTAGATTCTCTTTCGGGTTGGACTAACCAGGGATCTGGATGCTTGACATGGGTTGGGCATCGTTCCACATACACAAGATGCCACACTATTGGCGAGGTTATCACTGGTGGCTCGAGTATAGGGGGAATGGGCAACTCAGGGATTGCTGAAGCACGTAACTGAGATGCGCCCTCAACTACACCAAAGACAGGGACCCCATCTCTGAGCAATTCCTCTAACTGCTCTGCATCTTCCTGGGATGTTATTGGATATGCAAAAATTGCCCCAATGAGGCTCTCATCAATGCCCAGGTGAGGAGATGCTCCAAATGTGCAGGCAATATGCCAGATACATCGACAAGCCAATAGACAGGCCAACCCACCCCATTCGTATGCACACTGTAGAACATTGCTAACAGGGTTGTGAAAAGAGTGGGATTTCAGACATGAGGTAGGTAGACAAGTATCAGATAGGATTTCGGAGACGCCCTTTGGTAGACGAATACTAGGGCATGGCATGGTGATACCAAGTGAATTGACCACCTTCCTCCACCCCAGGTAGAGTTTCCTGTTGGCCTCAAAGAACTCCTCAACATTGTGAACATAAGATGCCTCAATGACAAGCTCATTGCCACGTTTCACTAAAAATTCTCAAGAGAATGGCAGGGGATCCATGGGAAGTCGTTGGATATAGGGTCGATATGGGGCTGCTTTGTTGTATGTGACAGGAACATGACAGAAGTTGGTCGAACGAATGCATGGACATTCATGAACAATATCGTCTGCAGGTGGGGGATATTGATTAAGTATGTAGTGGTCATTTGTAGTGTTCCCATGGTCCCAATGGCCAAGGAATTGGAATTGGTGGTGGGAGTTTGTATAGATTAGTGACCATTCATGTTGATCATAACAATGGGACCAATTTCTTGGAGACCCACCTGGAGGTTAAAGTCAGTACTGTTTGTTTGAATCATTTTAAGCTGTAAATGCTTACAAATAGCAAAAAGAACATGCTGACAAAGGTCTCCTCTATCAAGAGTAGCCCAGTCGGCCAGTCCAGATGGCGGTGGGGCAGGTACAAGTACACCATCAGTAGTCCAAGTCATGGCTTGGACTATGGTGCTGGGACAGTCAGCAGGATGATCTCCAGTGAGACGGTGACGCGATCCTTGAGAGGAATTGCACCGCCTGTCATCGGACTGGCCATCAGACCAATTTTCCGTGGATTGACTTGTCACCACAATCTCGTCGCTAAATGAAGTGCAAAAGGTTCCACTACTTGCCCTTGGCGCTTGCCAAGAAAGTCAGTCCCAACTGCCATGAAATGTAACTCCTTCCATCCAAAATTCCATCTCAAATTCTTAGATTTAATGGCTAGCATGAGTGTACTTCATAGTAGAAAAAACTGTCATAAAACTGATGCAAAACTGGACTCAGTTTTGCTTGAGTTGTGATCTGTGGTTTCTACTCAGTTTTGTGTGCCCAGAACTGGCATACAAGTAACCCAAGCAGAGGGCAAATCATGCTTTGTCATCATAAGGAGGGTTATGGCAACCTGGCTGAAATGCAATATGTAACTGGAGCAGAGTTTGAGAAGGGGGAAATGATGGTGCCTGCCTAGTTTTTTGAATTTTTCTCTTTTAGCCTCTGGAGGCCAAAGACAAAATTGGCAGTTTTGCACCTGTTTTCCAAAACTCACCAGTTCTGTTTCCAGCAGTGTTTTTCATTTTGTCTTAGTTTTGCTCCAGTTTTGCTACTGTGAAACCTCCTATGTCATCAAAGTAGTTGCAAACAAGTGTGATGCTTCTGTAATTCAGAGTGAATATCAATGCCTTTTATCATGCAGTGTTGCTGAAGTTCAGTTGGCAAGTGCCAAGTCACATGTCAGTATATTGAGACATGAGATAGGATGCATCCAAATATCTCAATCATCTAGGCCAGATAGCCCTGATGGATCTTAGAAAAAGACATCAGGATGCCTTGGAAGGGTGATACTGTATTGGGCCCCTTGCTCATACTGTATTTGTGTCTCCCTTGTGAACTAGTTTGAACTGGGTTTGAACTCAAATGAGGACAGCACCTTGGAAATGAGGCAAACTGTATGGTCCCAGGGGACTCAAACAAATGTCCTATTTTGAATATAGGTTCAGGGGGTTGAAGATGGGACATAAAAATTACCAGTGAGGCTTGGTTCAGGGGTCTCAAAATCTGTGACAATCTGGCACCTAGTCCATTCCATAATGGCACTATCTTTGAGAAGGTACTGGTATGGAACAGTATATGCATGGGAGAAGATTGGGGTCCTATTGAGGAACTAATTGAATGGGGGCACAAAATAAGGAAGAAGTAATGTCTGGAAAATGGTAAGTATGGAAGTACAGTCTACAGTACCCACATCGGGGGATTGGGGATTGTTTGGGATTTTTTGAGATTTTTGGGAAATCACAAGATATTTCTTACTTAGTGTGGGTCTCTGTTAACGGAACGTCCGCACGAATGTCTATCTGGAGTCACGATATGCCTACCGGATTTGGCCATGGGTCCCTTTCCTCAGTAATAGTGACTGAGTTCACCTTATTAGTCTCGTTGGGATGTGTGACTGAAGGTTGGTTTCATCCATGTGATGGCTGTGTGACTTGTTACTACTGGCACCTGAATCCCAGCAGTCTCTGATCATCGAAACGAAAGTCCTAAGGCCATTAAGCAGGATTGATTAGAAGCGCTAGTAGTGAGTTTATCTCTCACTGTTGGTGTCTTTGTCTGGAGGGAAGCCTAGCCACAAACATTGTTTCAGAGTTCAATAACCCATACATCCCATGTCTTCTGACAAATACCTGGTGGCCTCTGGCATTCTTGGTGTGCAGGGTGCCTTCAAGACTCTCAGTTGGAAGCGTGATTTGACGAATATGTTTAATTTTGGGATCGTTTATCTTATTGCCTGGCTCACTGCAGCTCGAGTCTGGGTCACTGAGATTTATGGTCGAAATGAGGTATGTAATCTATTTTCTCATTCCCAAACTGCACATCAAATAAATGGATTTGATTCAACACAGAGCTTGGCGATCGTCCTTCTAGTAGCCAATGAAGACTTTGAGTGGCCCTTCGAACTTTCGTTGGGAAACACAAGGTCACCATAGGCTCGGTGACCCATGTCGCCTTTGTCCAGAAGTGCCAGGCCAAGTCTCCTGTCGAGTTGCAGGGGCTAGGTATGTATTTCCACTACTGTAATATCCATTTACTGTGCTTACTGTGTTAATACTGTCATCTAGGCTTCGAAAAATTGGGCCAGAGCAACATATGGAGTCGGTGGACAGGCCACAAGCTGAAGAAGAGAACCAAATTTGACTTCGTCACCACGGCAGAGAAACGAATAGCGCTAATTCATTCGTTTGGAAATCTCCCCCAGCCCTGGCCTCCTGTGCATTCGATCACGAGTCGTCCACCCATGCCAGAGCTGTGGTATGTTTGGGTGGACGTGGCTAACTCAAAACAATCCGCAACAGAGGAATCCCTGTCCCCCGATGCCCCTCACAAGAAATGTTGCCGAATCGAAAATGGCAAACTCAGCGTTAGTCCTACAACCATAGACAATATGGGGGTCGATTTATCCAGTGCCAGGAGTGGGGGGGTGGGGAACATGGCAAAGACAGGCAACGTGGCCATGGAGGGGGCATGGTGCAAGCTGATGTGCAGACGGATGGGCTGCCAGCAACTGTGCACAATAATATACCTCCATATATGGAGGCACATTGGTGTGGGCACTTCCTTGAAGATCATGTTTTTTTTTTGTACTAGCCCTTAATCATTTTCATTCTCAAGCATCCCATTAATACACATAACACACATTTGACTATTGATATCGATGCAGTAACGTATTTCAATTAAGAGAATGACAGCGACAAAAATTACCAGTTCATTCAATATTGCCGACATTACTCATGCGCTGGACTAGGAAGGAGAGGTCGGCCAGGAAGTGATTGAGTTTGGCTTCCGATGCGTCCTTTGCCTTGGTCATCGTGTGAAGAGCCTCCTCCATTTCCTGCAATCTCTTCTCCCCCGCTTCCTTCTCTCTCGTCATCGCACACAGCACATTTTCCATATTGCAAAGCTCCAGTTCCAACGATGTGATTTGTCCAGCCATCTCCGTGACGGAAGTCGAATGCACTTGGGTGGGAAGAGACGAGGGCATTTGAGAGAAGCGAGACGAGGTCGCTTGAGTGGAAGGAGATGAGAGAATCTGAGTTGTCAATGAAGGCTGCTGCGTGCAGCTCGCCAGTGGGTGGGCCGGATCGGATGGGGGTTGAGGACTGTAGTGATCAGACCACACTGTGAATCATCAGTTTGAGTACTTAGAAGAACAAAAATTGGCTGAGACTGACACCAAAAACGGCACCCCCCATGTCCAAAGTGTGCCCTTTCACACCTCCAGAACCATCTCCCATTGTTATTAGAGGATCTAGAGTGTACCGCCAAGGCTATATAGTCCAATTGTTGTCGGTTATCGATGACAATCAATTGAAGCGATAAGTCAGCTATATCAAGAAGTTCTGGATTGTACTTACGACGTAGGGGTTCTCTGCACAATGCAGATGAATTCCCCATCTACATAGAGGATGGAGTCTTTGTGTAGCATTGTCGCAAATTAACGCGATGAAAGACACCGGAAAACACACTGGACATCAATGTGGGTTGACAACCTGGGCTGACCAAGGCTCGTGGGTGTAAATGATGCTAGAAGTCAAGTCAGATTGACACCTAACAAGGTAGATGATGATAGTGGGTCGCCGGAGTTTTCTGAAATAGAGATTGGTTTGCTCTGACGCCTCAAGTCCACTCTGGCCTTTTTTTAGAGCCTCAGTAAGTCCTAAGGCAGTGGACGTTAGTTTTTCCTGATGTTTGGTGCCTTTCTTACCCCGAATCGAAGGCTTTTCGCTTGTGCTCAGTATTTGTCTCATACCCTGCATCAAAATATTGTCAAGGTCAGTGCTGGACATCGGGTCAATCCGATGCTCGGTATCCTATCTGACATGTGTTTTGTGAAAAAAAAACCATCGAGTTCAGTGCTGGGCGTCGCTTTGTACCGACGCTCAGTATCCTGTCTGACATGTTTTTTCTTCACACAACAATCATCAAGTTCAGTGCTGCATGTCACTTTGCACCGATGTTCAGTATCCTGTCTGACATACTTGCCAAATCCTCCAAACTCATATAATAATCGGTGGTTTGTCGAAATTGCCCATCGCATTGCCAGGTCCCATGAAGAAACATTCGTGTTGAAGTCGAGCAAAATACCCAAAAGCTGAAGTTGTCGCACAAGGCCCTTCTGTATTTGTGTTCTCACGAGAACCTTTGGCCTCTCAATCAGATACAGCACTTTCCTTCGACATCTGTAGTGCTACTCCATCAGAGTTTGTTGCACAATACCAGCTTAATCTTGATTACGAGCCTTGGCTGGCTCCCAACCCGCATATCCATGTTGTAACGAAAGAGTTGAGGCATGCCAGGCGGAAACATGCGCAAGCCACATGCTGGAGCCAGACGGTTCTACTGATTCTCATAAGACCATTTATGCGTTGGAAGTGTGAGCAGGCGTCTGTCAGGGTTCGCCCCCAACTCCGGTCTACTCCGGTCAACTCCGGTCAACTCCGGTCCTCGTCCGCCCACCTCCAGTCCGGTTCTCCACTTATTTCCCTCGCCCAAGTCCACTTTGCTTCCGGCTTGATTCCGTTTGACTCCGGTCCAACCCTATCTTGGTTTCATTTCCTTTTCATTTCCCATTGCTTCCGGTTCACCCCCTGGCC
>MU129482.1:0-10563 GCA_014904985.1 Hydnum rufescens UP504
CCATGGCCAAATGGAGAACATCGGCGGGTACTTGGAAGACGAGAAGAGGATAAAACCATGGATGATATTCAAGATGGGGTTGAAATGCCCACCGTCGATCTTCGTCGAAAATACCTTGTTTGATTCGTGGAGAGGGAGGCTGGTCGGGATATCCGAGGGCGAGTCCCTGGAGGATTTCAAGCAGGGGGCGATGAATTTGGTGTACGCATCTCACCCGAAGCTAATGGAAGGGTTTGAGTACCCTTTGGGGGATGTTTCTTTGCCCAAATCTGGAGTAGGCTTTCTCGAAGTGGTGGATACATCCGGGGATATCATTCGAGGAATACGAAGCCGATCTTTTCCCTACGATCGATTCGCCCCCAACCTTACCTGCATGCATCTGATCCTCAAGGAAGGATGGGAAAATTTGGATGGAAGGGCGGAATGCTTCCAGCAGGTTCGATTTCGATTTTAGGCTCGACGCTGAACCACTGCGGGACGAAAGTGATCCGAATCTATGGGGCGATGCTTTGGTTCCTGTGGCCATCGATAAAAGAAAATGTCGATGTGTGGAACGAGCATTGTGGCGAAATCGTATCCCTCGAGTGGGGTTTGCGGAATCTCAAAGGGCTACAAATTACCTCGGTGGGTTCAGATGGGGCAGAATTGGAACCTGGAACAATAATATGCATCGTCGCAGCGACGGAATGCTGCTGGGCGGATGTGTACTATCTCTCGGATGATATCGGGAACAAGGTGCTCAGCATTAGGAGGTGGAATGCGCTCTGGAGAAGGAAGTGCGAGAAGAATGGGAGGTCGTGGAAGGCGGAGGATGCTGAGTCAAAATCATTGCATGTGGAGATGGCGAACAGGTTGGGGAGGGACAAATGGTTCGACTTTGATCCATGACATAGGCTGTTTTAGCGCGCGCTGCAAAATGTACGGTTACCTCGCAGGCGAGGTCCCAATATTATCCAATTGCCGCGACATTTCACGCATTCTGATTGGCCCCCCTGCACGCGCCCTATTTCATAATTGGGGCAGGGGATCCAAGATATTTACCCGGGGCTGGGAACCACCCCTTTTTGGACTTTCCCCCTGCGCCATCACCCACATTCGCAACGTCTGGTTTTTTCATACCCATATGGCGCAACCGCAATTTCCACGACTTTCGATGGGCGCCCTTTCCCCCCCCAATTCCCCATTTACTCGCTCGAATCTCCACTGACCTCGATCGACGGTGGCCTGGGGCATCGCCTCGACGACATATGCGAGGGCTGGCAGTCGTAGATTGGGCCGTGGGTTAGCGCATATGCATGGAATGATGGGTGAATCTCGGCTTTTTCGCCAGAGCGAGGCCATGGGCGCCGCTGGCGCCGACCCCCAGGCATATAACAAACACACCCATGATGTGGGGACAATGCGCTAAAGGTGCTAATAAATGCCGCGGCGGGATATATATATAATTGGGCACCCAAGTTTATAAATTTATGGGGGGCGTCTAAGCATGTGCAGTACAACAAACAAAGAGGGTGACAAATAGTAAAGACTGTTATGGTCTAGTGGTTTGACCCTCTAAATCTTTGTTTTCGAAGACTCGGGGGTTCGAATCCCTTGAGTGACTTTTAAGATTATTTCGCCCCGGGCGGTCTTAACTGATTGTGATGTGCTCTCCTGCTGGTGGTCATTGGCCTCAGAGAGCTTGCGTGTACACACAGTCGGTGGGCCACCTAGGGTTAGGTGGTCTGTCCAAGTCTAGCGTCCTGTTAGCCCTGAGGGTGGTTAATAACTATGATGTGTTCTCCGCTGGTGTCATTGGCCTCAGAGAGCTTGCGTATACACACAGTTTGGAAACCCCTGATGACCAACTGCGCCTGTAAGCGATCAGCCCTATTTCCCCATCCTGCTCAACTTGAATGTATACATTTTACCATCGGGAATGGTGCCCCCCATTCCCCAAGCCGCCTCGCCGCCTTGCTTCTATCGCCGGCCAGCCGCGGCCAATGGGCCTGCAGGCCATTTCTCTCAAGTGGGGGCATTCCCAGCTTAACTTCTGAGTGCGCAAAGATGCCATTGAAAAAATACACTTCTAACACCAGGGGGTAAATCATGGGGGGGGGGCGAATGGAAAATGGCGCCAGGGCGAATCCCAGGGGGGTGAATCCCAAGGGGGGGCGGGTAAACCATGGGGAAGTGTAAATGGCCGAGCGTAGCGGCTGGGGGCGGCTAACGGGGCGCTGAACAGCAGGGGGAAGGGAACATTTGGGGGCCAGACAATCTGGGGCACTTACTCCAACTTCCTTAAACTATCCAGCGAAGTGCCCCAACCTCGAACCGCTGCGCCCTCCCGACCGCCATCTTGAAACTTTTAGGGAACATGGCGGCGTCCTTTCGTGCTTGAGCCTGCATTCTCGACTTCTGGTACACGCCGAGCCCGATCACTGGCTCCTCGTGGGTGAATGTACTCGGCCCGACCGTTCCCCCATGCAGGAACTTCTTGCCTTTCCAAATATGCGCCGTGTGCGCATAGTTCAGCGCGATCACACCTCGCCCATTATCCAGCGCGGAAAAGCAGAAATTATACGCCATCGGGCACCTATCCCCCTCGGAGAGCGTCATCCCCATCGTCCATTCTGGATCCGTGTATGGCTCGATGTGCTGCGCCGCCAGGAAGTTGGATCCTGCAGCTCCGCTCGCCGCGAATCCCCGTGCGCCAGATGGGGGGACCGAACTGCGGTAGGAAGATTCCAAGTAATCTTCTTCTATCAGCTTGGGGAATACCACATTCACCACCTCCGTCAGGTGGTCGATCGTATTCTCATCCCAAGTTGAGATTTTCGCCCTCGTATCCTCGGAAACGCCCTCTTGGAAGTTCCTAAGATATGGCCTGCGCGCACGTCTTCCCCATAAGTATCCGCCCATGCCGCTGCGAGAAACACTAACCCTATGTGCCCCCGCTGGTCTGCCCGCGCCCCTATCGAAGAGCCCTTTCCTCGATGTGGCCGGTCACCTCCACGAACAAACGGTTTGTGCTTCTGGGAGGATGATGAAAGCTCCTTTTTAATTTTCGTCACGTCCCACGCGTTATTCAACCCGTGCCCATAAAAAATGCTCGCCGTAACAAAGCATTCCATCCGGTGCAAATCCCCCCAAGGGATCAGTTTTTCCTCCTCCGCCGTCAAAAATGCCCGCCGCGGCGCCCCTAGGCTTTTTTTCCAAAGTTGCAAAATTCCCGCCGGCATCTCATCCACCAGCTGAAAAACGAGGACCACTTGAGCCGCGTATGGCCTTCTCTCTCCCCGCCCAAGGAGGGGGTTCGCTGTGCTTGAGCTGCCGTTCGCATCATCCCGGAAAATTGGAGAGATGTACGTCGGATTTTCGACGAAGAAGCTATTCCTCCTAATTTCATCCTTCACCCCTTTCGGAAATTTCCCATCTAGAGGTAGATAATATCATGTCTGTCCTCAAACCTCACATTCATCCATGAAAAGGTACGAACCGGGCGTCGTTATAGCGTACTTTCCCGCCTGAGCATGCTCCGACAAGTTCTTCGGCCCGTTCTGGGGGCGAACGAACAGAACTGAAACCAACTCTTTCGCCCTATGCGCCGCAGTCCTTGTTTCCTTGAGCGAAGCCGTCCGGCTTCCGTATATGCCCTTGATAACAGGGGGCAAGGCTTGTACCAAGAAGCCCCTAATATTCGAAATTCGCCTCCCATGCGATGGGCCCAGTACGCATGTGAGATAGACCCGGAGTAAATGCACTGCATTCCCCTGCGCTGTTACGGCAGCTTCCCCGCCCTTCTCAATTTCTGCGCCGATGTGCTGATCAAATCCACCCTCTTAATTTCCTTCTGCCAAAATCGAATACTCACAAATACTCACATTTAGGATCAGCTGCCCTGCTAGATAGCGCCCGACCGTTAGATCGGTCGACAACAAATCTGCCACCGCCGCATAATCTGCCACCGCCACATTCGACGCATCCCCATTGTGCAACGCCACGATCGAGTTCGCATACGACGCGAACTGCTTTTTCAGGATTGTCCCCAGGGTGCCAAAGTCGCCCCCCCAATGAAGAGCGGCATCCGCTACGAACCCTTCCTTCCACGCCTCTTGTAGCTCTGCCAATTAATATTCCCGTCAGAACATCTCACGGAAAAAAGAAGCCACCCATACTATCCGCGAGTTGGTGCAAGATCATTTTCTCCCCGTCCTCCATCCCCCCACCTTCATCCTCCGATAGCTCCACATCGGTCGATGAGCCAAACACCTCGATCCAGTTTTTATCATTCGCGGCGACCCGCCTCCTATGTTCCGCCAGCACATCCTCGGCTAGCAATGTGCCCAATCCCGTGTCTTCCACATCTGAAAGTTCCGGGTCGCTGCGGCCACCGAATGCGCTGATCCACCTCTTGTCCCCCGCATCCACCTGAATCTCATGCGCACGCGCCCAGTCTTCAATTCCCCCGCTCGTGCTTTCATCACAGTTTCCCGCGCGAATTCCGCCAGGTCGAATCTTGTCTTCCACCCTCGTTTCGGGTACCGCCACGGCCTTCGCCCTGTGTTCAGGTGGTGCCTCTGCCGCCCGCCGGACAGCATCCAAATACTCGCGCTGCCATGTCGAACGCCGTGAAAGTAAATCGTCCACGGTCTGTCGAATACGGAGGAGGCCATACTGCGATGGGAATCCCTCACTCGAGATCGCGTCCATGCCCATGTTCGTAGATCCTTCCCTAAGTTGTACATGTCAGGAAGCCGTGTCAGCCAGGGGCCTCAATTTCATCTACCTCGTTAAGAGATATATCAAGCTATTCCTCGTCGTCTAGGGAGTATGCCTAGGTGTGAGTCAGATCGGGATATGCCGCGAATTTGCCTCATGGCCACGGCGTGCCCTGACAGCTTTCATGCCCACTCGCCATCCAAAAAGTTTCCCAGCGATCCTCACACCTCTAATGCACAGATAAACGCCGAGGGAGACATTGCGCGAATACAGCATGCACTATGCTACTATCAACGCATGACGAACCTCGGCGAGTTGCATCATGTCCCACAATTATCTAAGCTGCCATTATGTAATCAAAGACCTTGTTGGCAACTCAGAGCGCGACAGAATCTAAGGAGCATGGCTATCCAGCCCTCTGCACTGAGCACCCCATCACCGCCTATTCAGGCTGTGTCTTCCAAGGCAAATACTGGGAAGAAGACCCATCTTGGATCTCCAGCTCAGCCCTTGGACATATCCTCTGGCGATCTTCGGCACCCATTTCCGTTACAACCCTCCTCTAGAATCTGCCTGTCAGGTCTGTTTATGCACCCCATTCCATATTCTCAAGGATTGCGAATACCTCGAGGAACTGAGGCATCCAAAAACGATTCCCAACGCGCGCCGTCGACTCAAGTCCGATGATCGTGGCAACTTGCTGGCCTATCAATTGGGGGGCATGTTGTCCCAATCATTCCCAGAAATCGTGAGGGTGGAAGATTCAAGTTGCCCAGGAAAACAATACCTCAAGTTATCAAAATCGGTGACTAATTTGGGATTCATGTAGTATAGTTCCCTGCTGCATCTCGGCCTACTCTTTGATCGTTTTCTGCGCTGTGTACAACATGTCTGCCTTGTCAGTTGATGCAACATCATGGTAAGCACTATTGAAAATGTGTACATACATATCTGTAGGAAATACAGATACCCTTAACAAATAGATCGAGGTGGTAGTTATGGTGCATTATCTAAGCCACCATTTGCTTCCATGCCGCATCTCAGCATAAACAGGTCTTTACTTGTTATCTGCTTACATTTCTTTCATTGTTTTCCGCGCCGCCTTTAAGATTCCCACCTTTTTGGTAGGGCGAGGGGAAGGAATGTGAATTTGAGCACAATTGGCTGAGATTGGCTTGCGGTTTACTATTACGGATATCTTAATATACATCATATCTATCCATTCCACCTATTTCCAGCACCGTCTATGACCGTCCCCACAAAATAATGCGAGGGGGAGGCATAGACGCTGCGATTGGATTTCTTACCCATTGGCCAGGATTTTCTGTTAGGATACTATTGATGATATCTACCTTTATATAATACATAATCATATCAACAATCCACAAGGCCATCCAGGCCCATTCTCATGAGAATAGGCTGAGGGGGGGGGGAAAGGAAGGAATGTGGATTTGAGCTCAATTGGCTCAGATTGGCCACCACTTTACTATTTAGAATATGATCATTTAAATAGTCTACATCAAGACCACCCATCTTTGGCACCGTCCAGGACTGTCCTCAAAAAATAGAGCTCAAGTAGGGGGAGGGCGTGGACAGAAATGAGATTTCCAGCCAATTGGCCACGATTGGCCATTAGTTTACTATTGGTAATATGTACATCTATTCCCTCTCTCACAATATTTCACGCTTTCTGCATCGTCCAGGACCGTCCAGAAAAATTAGGAGGGGGGACGGAGGGGGGGGGAAAGAATGTGATTTTGAGGGTGAACGGCCACGATTGGCCAGTGGGTTACTATGGTGGATATGATGGTACAGACAGTATATATTGATCCCAGCAATCTCCAGGGCCGTCCAGAAAAAATGGGCGGCAATCTCTCATGAACCTACCGCGCATATCTATATATCCTCTACAAGTAAACATCACTTTCCTACATACAATTAAACTGCGCTTTCTAGCCGTTGTTGGATTCGTTTTCTACCCCCACGCCCAAGCCATCTATGGTGTAGCTTTCCCTCTTCTAACACTCCCCCATACATCCCCGTCAAAACTTGTTGGATAGTCGATGAGTGCCAATAACAGTTTTCCTGATATAATATCGTCAGCGCCTCAATACAGATAGTATGAGAAACCACATGCCTTGAGAAGGCTATACCGTGGAGATGCCCCCATCATTTCCCGAACAAGTCGCGATACCTCCCTCAACGTCGGCCCATGTTCGAAAGTGGCGCGGGCAAGGACCTTGGTGGGCATTCCCCTGATGCCCAGTTGCCTCTCAGTTGAGGCGTACTTCACCTGGGCGAAGCCTTGTCAGTTCCTGTAACAAGTCTATCGAACAGATTAAAATTACCGTATCATCCGCCCTCCAAATCGATGCCAGGCTCGACGCTGTCGGTGGGCGGAGCCTAGCTGAACGATCAAACCGAATCCAAACCGTCGCTTCATCCCTCGCCCTCCGTATCTCGAGAATAACGTATTCGTGCATCAGCCCTTTCAGTTGTTTCTGGGTCACCAGGCTGATGACACGCTCTCCGTCCTCTTCGTTCTCCTCGATCAACTGGCAAAACTCGCTCAGCGGGATTTTGTGGCATTCCGACCCGGTGGGCCAGCCAAGTGCTAGGTCGAAGAGTGTGCGACTGGACATACTATGGTCGGGGTAATCTCCAGCGTTTTCCTTAGGCGCGCTCGCGAATCCGTCATGTGATTCAGCAGCGTCGCCCTCAAACTCATTCTGGTCTCCTCACCTCCACGCTGGCTATGATAATAAAATCTGGGAGGGATGGGAGACTAGTATTTAATTTTTTTGTACGAGTAGGATAGCTACGCTAAGAATTGTTTTTGACATACCCGCCTCGGGGCTCTATCACAGCCACGCCCTCGTGCCCACACCAATAGACGTCGGGCCCCACATACAACAATGGCGAGCCCCTCGAAAAGAACCCACAATCTGTTCGAACTAAAAGCGGTCTATGGATCCGTCCCCGCTCAAACATCATTCCCCATCGTCGACTGGTGCGAATACATCGATTCAGCCTGCCTCGATCCCCACCGCATCGTAGCAATATTCCGACGCAAGGAATCAATCGGAATCCGCCACGAATATATCCTGCTCAAGGCATGCAGAGATATTGACGGGGCCGAACTTTGGCTTCGACTCGATTGGGCCGGTCTGTTTTCATGGCGATCAATCCCCACCTTGTCGGCCCCCATTTATGATTTAGTGAGCCTCATACCCTCTGCAATATAAAAATATATATTAATATATATTATTCTTCAGGTCACTATCGCTGCCCTCGATCGCCCCCTCTCATCTGGGGCGCCATCAAATTTATCCACGCACTTCGAATTCGACCATGGACCTACGCTATATGACCTTAGCCGCCTTTTATTCATCATAACTGGGCAAGTAACGCTTTATAAACTTCACAAGGTGCGATTCTTTTCAGATGTGAACTCTGATATCCATTAACTCGTCATGGCAGGAAAATTGCTACTGGTTCACATCCGTGATCGAGAAGGAACTGGTCGATAAGTACCATGGCATCTTGTGCCAAGGAAAAAAATCATCGTGGCCATTGGGTGCAAAGAGTATGGCTCAGATACATGCCATGTTTTAGAGTTTATAGATACTCACGCCTGAATTCCCATTCAAAACCGCCCTCTGCGATAGCCAGTTTCAGCCAGGGTGCCAAATCCAATCCAGCCCGATGGGTGACCCCTGACCTGCGCCTCATCGCCCATTTGCTATACATACATCCTGCCGACATTGGGCCAATTTTAATACGCGGAACCCCTCGCCCCCCCATCCTACTTTGCGCTATTCTGATATAGCGCTTTGGCGCAATGTGACTCACTATCCCTATTTTATTGCTTGTTATTGGCTGAATATTTATTATTCCCCATGTCTAGGTGCGTTTATCCATTTCTAAGGTTTGCGCCCCTCGATGCTGGAAATTGCCGGCATTAAGTTTGCACTACACATCTCCTCGACACCGATGGCCAAGGCGAGCACGCACCTGCCATGGCAGTTGTGCGGCAATATTAAGTATTTTTCCCATTAAAAACTTGCCCAACAGTGCCAAAACAGCCGCCGCCTCTGCCACCAGTCGCGCTGCCACCTCGCTTGGATTTTTGTTTTACTAACGTACTATTCATTATTTAGGCCCCTGATCTGCGAGAACCCGCCTGGGGGCCATATGAGAAAGACCTAGGATGAAGTATGGATGTGCCCAGCCACCCAAGCCCCTGCCCAAGAGCCCAGCCCCAAATGGCAGCGACCTTAGGCTGAGCGAATCAAATATGCCACTATGCCTACCACCAGGTGCAGTGATATCTTGTACATTTATAATTGTGATGTGTGCAACGGCGCCAAAAGAGCAGCCGCGGTGGCAGCTTTTTCGCGACGCCTCTAATTTTCTTTTTTGCTGACATGTTATTCAGTCCCTGTGCAAAAACCCGCCTGATGAGAGAATGGGCAAGAACTATGGCGAAATATGGATGTATCCAGCCACTCCATCTGCGAGCCCAGCCCCTGCACATCGCCAACCTATCATGGCGAATCAAACGCCTGACCGTGTATCCAGGGCCATCTGCGATGCGCCCACCTGATCATGGCGAGCCTCAGCACACCGTTGATCTTATGCCACTCGGCGATCTCTGATGACATCCCCTTAGCATACTAATAATATCTACATTATATAGAAAATACCCCAGACTTATTCAGGGCTGTCCTCAAAAAATAGAGGGGCCAGGAAGGGTATACATGGCAAAGAGATTCCTGGCTGAATGGGTGCAGTTGCCTGTTGGGTTACTATTGATAATATGCCCATATTGTTGCATATAACTGTGGAAAAAAACTCTGGGACCATCCATGCCCGACTAAACCTAATAACCCCCCTCGGCACGAGGGTAGGTAGGTCATGTGGCTTAAAATAAATTCATAAATAATATTTTAAATCTAACTGGACCGTACCTCTAAATGTGACCAAAATCTAAGTTCACCATCGGGCACGAAGTCGAACTTTATGTGAAAAAAAATCGCAGACCCTCTCGAGGGGGTGTTTTTTTTATGATTATTTATTTACAACTACAATTTTATTATATTCTACATATCCTCCCCTTCACCCAGGATCGCGTGTTTTCGGTTGGTGGTTCGTGTGGGTTTTGGGTCAGAGGAGAGAGGGGTTGGTGCAGGCTGTGGGTTCAGAAGAATAACTATGATAATAACTAATAAGTTAGTAAAAGAAGAAAAACCATGCAAAAGGAGCAGTGCACGCTGCTCCTTTTGCGCGATCGTACTCATAGACGGCGAATACTTACCTCAAATTACTACACCCACTGAAGTGGATGTGGGGTTTGTCCAGGGTTTCTGTGGGCTCGCGCCGTGCTTTCAACTTGTTGCCGTCGCGGGTTTCGTTTGGGGGGTGATTTGCCATTCTCGCGCGTTTGTTCAGCGTGGTCGCGGATCTTGATTGGGGTTGGTCGGGGTTGTGGGCTCAGATGAAAACCTAGGATAATAAATAATACATTAGTAAAAAAGGGAGGGGGGAAAAGAAAGCTATGTAAAAGGAGCAGCGTATGCCGCTCCTTTTGCGCGATCATACTTATACATGGAGAATACTTACCTTAAAATTACCACACACCCGCCAAAGCGGGTGTGTTGTTCGTGTGGGGTTCCCGCGGTCTTGCGTCGTGTGTTCCCGTTCCCGGGTTCCGTCTGGCCGATGTTCCTTGGCGAGTCGCGTTTTCAGCTCTCAGTTGGTGGGTGCGTTGTCATTTCTGAGGGGGGGGGGTTCGTTTGGCGGGCGGTTCAGGCGATAACCTAGAATAATAAACAACGTGTTAGTTAAAAAGTAAAATAAGAC
>MU129483.1:0-10534 GCA_014904985.1 Hydnum rufescens UP504
GGAACGTGGTTCGATCGTTCTGGCTGCGGCTGCTGCTACACTTGTATCTGGAGCAGTCAAGTCCAAGTTGTAAGATGTAATTCATCTGTCACTCATCAGAATAATGCGGGAGACCCTCTATTGGAATTTACGATGCTTAAGAATTTCCTTTATCTCTTTATACTGAAATACATCTCCCCTCTGGCATGAAGGTCATGGTTCTGACCAACTGAGATTCTTGTTCGGCCAGTACTAGTAGCTACTAGCTAGGTCCCATTCGAACTTGAGAGGATAGATTTGGTATACCCGTCTAGACCAATGTTGATTTAGAGCTCACAATAATTATACAGACGTCCAGTCGCGTCCCCTATGGGCAAGGTAATTAATGGACAGATTGCGGTAATATCAGCCAAAAGTCCTTTGAGTTCAAGAACTCGTGGAGGTTGAAGCCCTTCAGATCCATTCACCCTACTCAACGAGGGTATCCAGCTCTGCCTTCTTGATATGGATTCTTGTTTGTTTTTGATCAAATGTGCACCAGATAAGCATCTTCTTTTCACCTTTTGTCAGAGGTTGGGTGTAGGAGACTCAGGAACTGTAGATGCAGAAGTATGTGGGACATGTGCTCTTTAGGGTACAAGCGCTCTGTAGTGTGGCCATAGACTTGACCTGAAGTCGGCTTAAGTCGGTTTTAAGTCAAATCACCTCTGATTACAAATCTTTGGATCTGGCTGGCTTGAAGTCTTAGGCAAACCAATGGCATAATCCTTCGAGGAATATCAAGGACCTCCGTCACCGAGTGGTAAATCATGAAAAAAATGAAATGAATAGGTGTTCCCTTTGAGTTCAGGAACTATGATGAAAAGGCAGAAGCCCTGGGGGGTGGGTATGCCGGCCTCCCTGTAGAAGCTTTGTACAGATGTCCCAATTAGACAGACTATTTCCATCCCAAGTGTATGGCAGGTAAGGTCCCAAATAAATCATCTGGTTTTAGGCAGCCTAATTGGGTATACTGGGTTATAGAGGAAGAAACACGGCATTAAAAAAACCACAGATGAGGTTGTAGAGAAATGTTTGAGGCTGTTGAGTTTCATCCCAGGCCCCTGTCCTAATAAATCACGTGATCTGTTTGCTAAATATTTGTTGATCCACTGTCTTGATACCCACCCAATGATGGACTTCACACTCAAGGGCCACTGTTCTAACATTCAGACAGGGCATCTCCTTTTTTCTGAATGTCTGCATGCATTAGAATCCAAGTTGTGGGACATTTGAGTGTCACTTTTGTTGAGTGACACTCAAACATCCCACAACTCAGATTCTGACTTGCACACAGAGATTCAGAGCTGTATATATACCACAAGACTTTCAACAGAAAATTCCCCCCATGCATATTGCCTATGTGTGGGTGCTTACATTGCAACCCATATATGGTAGCTGTTATGAGTCATACTTGTAACCTCATCACATGACCTCTCCTCCTTGCCACCTGAATGCTCACCATTATCAATCCCCTCATTCAGCCTTCTTAATAATCCCATTACCAATTTCTCCTTGATCTCCTTGATCCACTAGTATATAAGTAGATACTCTTGTATTCTCAATCCCTAGAAGATCAAGAATATATGTCAATAATTGTCCTTCTCCCATCACTCTCCTCATATCCTCATATTAAGTCTCCCTAAGATATCAGTCCCTCTTGCTCTGCTTCTCTTGCATACTCATCCTTCATGGCCTTATGTAATCATTGCACCATGAACTCTCTTGTCAACCATCTTAGGGGCTACTCCTTCATATGCAACATTGATTACATAATCTCTTCCTCATACTATGAATGACCCCTCACAGTGGCTTATGCAACATTTCTTTTTTACCTATATGGAGGTATTATAAGTTGCCATATATAGAAGCTGATCCAATACATTTATGTAATATTACCATATGTAGCTGTTTATGTGAATCTCTATATATGGTTGCTTATATCAGAATTCCTTATGTAATTGATTATATAAGCTTTATATATGGTTGCTTATGCAAGCTTTCTATAAATGGCAGCCTATGTAAGATCTCTATATGACTGCTTGTGTATATATGCATGCCACTCCTGGCTTCCAGACCTTCCTGGTCCAGGTGTCCTCAGAACTTCTGAACCTTAGAGCCTTCAGAGCCTTCAGAGATACACCCAATCTTTTGGAGGAAATGATTTCTCCTGATGCAGCTCAACTACATCAAGTTTAATTCTGGGAAATATGGGGCTCTTCTGAGGTCTAAAGGTGAATGTACTACTGATACTGCTTGTGTGAATAGGACAGGCATGCAATCACAAAGATTCAACTATGTCTTTTGGCTGACCTAGCCCTCACAATTTACAACCCCCAAGGCCTAGAGCTACTCCCCACTGAGAAGCTGGATGCCTTTGTGCAATGAGTTGAAGTGCCTAAGGAATATGCTCACAGTATTGTAAAAGCCAAGTGGCTTGGAAACAATGTTGCTCACAATGCTGACTTTTGAGCAGGAGCTAAGGCTCTTTTCTTTTTGTGTTACAAGAAAGAGTGTGGTTCCAATGCCACATAGATGGTATGATTATGTGGGACCCCCCATCCCTGACAATAATAGCCACCTCCTGTATATAGTACCCTTCAAATCACTCACCCTCTAAAGCATTGATACATGCTGCAGTGTTGATTGATTCAACAATTGATATGAGATGCTTTAGAGGGTGAGTGATCTGAAGGGTACTACTATATACAGGTGGTCCTATACTCTATTATTGTCAGGGATGGGGGGCCCCACATAATCATACCATCTGTGTGGCATTGGAACCACACTCTTTCTTGTAACACAAAAAGAAAAGAGCCTTAGCTTCTGCTCAAAAGTCAGCATTGTGAGCAACATTGTTTCCAAGCCACTTGACTTTCACAATACTGTGAGCATATTCCTTAGGCACTTCAACTCATTGCACAAAGGCATCCAGCTTCTCAGCAGGGAGTAGCACTAGGCTTTGGGGTTATAAACTGTGAGGGCTAGGTCAGCCAAAAGACATAGTTGAACCTTTGTGATTGCATGCCTGTCCTATTCACACAAGCAGTATCAGTAGTACATTTAGGATTAGAGAATTGACACAGCTCACCCTGCTTGCAACCATGGCTGTGAGCTCCAAGTTCTACTTTTGGGAATCAATCACATATATGGTTGCCTAAGTTAGATTCAGGTCAGGTTTTGCCTCATTTGGGCAAAACCTGAACTTAACCATAACCTGAATTTCCTCAATTGGCAAAACCTGAACCTAACCTGAATAAAACCTATCTTAGGTTAGGTTCAGGTTTAACCAAGGTTCAAACCTGAAATCATGAGCCCCTTCAGACATGAGAAATATCTGAGCTGAACACTGATTTTAACCATAATCCAGAATGAGTCATCAATTCTGGCAAGTTCCAGAATTATATAAGCAGGTTCCTTAGTGGAGAAATATGTTACTTTGAAGTGAAGTGAAAGTCAATATAAACTTTTTTTTTGCAGAGGTTTTATGTTTAACTTCACTTCACTTCAAAGTAACATATTTCTCCACTAAGGAACCTGCTTATATAATTCTGGAACTTGCCAGAATTGATGACTCATTCTGGATTATGGTTAAAATCAGTGTTCAGCTCAGATATTTCTCATGTCTGAAGGGGCTCATGATTTCAGGTTTGAACCTTGGTTAAACCTGAACCTAACCTGAACCTCACCCATGAGGGCAAAACCTGAACCTGACTGGTTAGGTTCAGGTTTCCATGGTTTGTAACCTAACTTAAGCAACCAACCCAACCCAACCCAGACTCCTGATGCAGCTCTCTCCCTCATCCATGCAGTATATGGAAAAGACCTGAGTGATCTTGGTCCAGTCAAGGGAGAGGTTAGATCTGATCTTGGGTCTGGAACTTCTGCTGCCCCTGTGTCTAAGAGCAAGAGGAAGACTCTGAATGGTTGGCCTCCTTCTTTCACATATTATCCCTGGCACTAACATGGTCTAGATGTTGGCAAAACCAGCAGCTCTGATAGACCCCCTAAGAAATGCAAGGTGAAAAGAAAAGGGTCAAGTGGTGGGTTTCTGAACAAAACCTGTGAGAAGTTGAGTCATGTACTTGTCCCTTGTGACCTCATGTAATCCTCATGCCATGTGCTCTCTTGTCAATCATCTTAGGGGTTACTCCTTCATGTGTGACATTGATTATATAATCACTTCCTCATATTACAACCAACCCCTAACAGGGACAAGGGTTGTATCACTTGAGGGGAGGAGAAGAATTTTGAAGAGGGTTGGCTGGGATAGATTAGTATGGCCAGATCTTGCTGAAATAGGGATACATACATGATTCCTTGGTAGCAGTGTGTGTATTCTCAACTGTGGTCAGGGCTGTCATGACATCTGGAGAGACTGTTGTCAAATTTGAGGGGGATGAGTACATGTATCATGGGGGAGGAATATACACACACTGGCTCATGTCTCAATGGGGATGGACATGTTGGACCAGGAGTTATTGAAGAGAAGAGCCCACTTTTGCTGTTTGGTGAGGATGGGTGATGTCATGGTGAAAGAGTGGATGTGTAACAGATGCATGACAAGTTTATTTGCACTCTTGAGGTCTACAATTTCTGGTGTCTTCCTTGCTGCACTTTCTATTCTGGGATCTGTGTGTACTGGGCTTGAGGATCTGGCAGTGATGGATGATGTGCCTGTGGATGGTAGAAAACTTGGGGAAGCAATGAATCATAAAATGGTCAAAGATCATCTTCCAAAGATGGATGATATACTTTCATTATATCAGGACTGTACACTTAAGCACGGGAAAGCATCTACAGAACTAGAAGTTAGGTTCAGATCTGTGAGAAAGGTAGAATATGATAGGGTCAGGAAACTCATTTTGGAAGAATATCCCAGGCACACAGTTAACTCTTTCAGGGAGTCCAAAGCTTCTGAACCAGGTAACAAGGATTATTACCATAGATTAAGAGAATTTGAATCTGTATCACTGATGGAATCAAAAACAAAGATATACAAAAAGGTACTATATGACAAGTGGATATCTGTAGTTCTATCTCTGGAAAAAGAAATACATTGAGAATGTTGTAAAGGGACTGAAGCAGGTCAAGAGTGATGTAAACACTGGGATTCCAAAGGCTCTGGGGCTGGGAAAAGAAAAAGGGATGTCAAGAATGAAGACTCTCAGGTGGTTTCTTGGCTATGCTGGAGCTGGGACAAGAACAGAGTACACTCAAGAAGCAGAATGTGCAGATGTGTTCTTTGAATGTCACTTGAAGTCCTGGTAGGACCCTCTGTTGTTATGGGCAGAGTGCAGAGTTTTTTTTCTGACAATTGGGTTGCTGTAGCAATGTGGTGTCCCTGGATATAGAGTGGGTGCCAATGGTTTGGGTGGTATATTATTGTGATTGTCTGGATGTCTGATCACAGTGGATACATGTTAGAGCAATAAGCAGGTGGCAGTGATTCAGCTGGGTAGTTCTACAGTGGCATTGGTGTACCAAGTGGGGGAGGATAAGATATGTGACTATGGTTGCCAAAGTCAGGTTCAGGTCAGGTTTTTCCCCATTCAGGCAAAACCTGAACCTAACCTGAAGAAAACCTATGCTAGGTCAGGCTCAGGTTTAACCCAGGTTCAAACCTGAAATCATGAGCCCCTTCAGACATGAGAAATATCTGAGCTAAACAACATAATCCAGAATGAGTCATCAATTCTGGCAACTTCCAGAACTATGTAAGCAGGTTCCTTGGTGGTGAAATATGTTACTTTGAAGTGGAGTTAAACATAAAACCTCATGCAAAGTTTATATTGACTACATATACTCTGTGTAATCAATATAAACTTTGCATGAGGTTTTATGTTTAACTCCACTTCAAAGTAACATATTTCTCCACCAAGGAACCTGCTTACATAGTTCTGGAAGTTGCCAGAATTGATGACTCATTCTGGATTATGTTGTTCAGCTCAGATATTTCTCATGTCTGAAGGGGCTCATGATTTCAGGTTTGAACCTGGGTTAAACCTGAACCTAACCTGAACCTGAAAACATAGGGGCCCAAAACCTGAACTTAACCTGAACCTGACCTGTGGTCAGGTTCAGGTTTGAACTCAGGTTTTTGGGGTTTGTAACCTAACTTCAACATCCATATGTATAACCTATTGGTCATTTTGAGAGTGATGTACAATACATTTAGAGCTCCCCAAGTGCCAAATCCCTTTTCAAAGCTTTAAATCTTTCCACCCTAATTGCTGCTCCTGAAACTCTCAAACCAGCTATTTGAGCAGGATTTTACAAAGATCTAAGGATTGTGAAGGATGCCCAGATACTTATTGTCCAATTGTTACCCTAACCATCACCAGAATTCAGCAGAAATAATCTAGAATGCTCATAAATTCAAATTTGGGAAATAGCTCTTAGTCTAAGATATTGTAGCATGCTTTCAGATATTGCCACCAGAAGCCTGTGACATAGTTCAGAAACCAGTTCATGGCCCCCTGTGATGTGTGACAACCCCAGTTTCTCAAGGTGGTCTTTATTGGCAATGAACCATTCTCTGAGTGCTTCTTTTCCTTTGCTAACAACATTGGCCTTTTCTTTCCAATAAAGAGCTGAAAGCTCATGTGAGCTGAGTCCTGGAAAGCACTCACATTATTGACTGGAATGCAGTAAGGGGGAGAGTCACCTCTCACCATGGCCAGGGTTTTTGGCACCATAGAGGTGCTGCCAAACACACCACTTGTTGTTCTGGTGGGAGTGGTGTACTTGGAAAACATATTGGAGGACATCTTCTGTCTTGATCCTGAGTTCACTGGCAACTTTGGTCCACTCCATCTGAGACTTCAGGAACTCTTTGTCCTTCTTTGTAATGACCCACCTACAAGCAGGCAGATTGGCCTCCCCTTCTTTTCCCTTACCCTTCTGGACAGCTGCTTGGCTTGCATGCCACTTGTGGTAGGCCCAGTATAGAAGGAGGGTTGGGAGCTCCAATGACTGTCAAATAAAAATCTGGTTCAGCCAGTGTGTGGATGGGAGATTGTATTTCTGTTGTTATTTGTTGGGTTGGTTCAAGTCAATGGTTGATCACTCTCTGGCAAGATGTGTATGGTGTTCAGTGGGGAATAGGAATGTGATATGGACCAGCTGTAGTCAATGATATATTGTGGGATGCTTATAGAAAGGCTTATATGTGTTGTGTTGATTCATTTACTGATATTTGGGTGTCCTTGTTTATGTCCTCCTGGTCAAAATCCAGATATCTGTGGATTCTAGACTGGTCAATGCTTAGTTAGTCTTGTTAGTATGATTCTTTTCTTTCTTCAGAACCTGACTCATATTTCATTATGCTTACTTTTCCTTGGATGTCCAGCAACTCTAACCTTAGGTCCTGCAACTATCCTTGGCTTTAGTGATTTGTGTAGAGGGCCTCCAGTGGCTTTGTCTCAACAACCTTGATGATGACTTAGCTCCAGATGGCTTTTAGATAGACTATTCTTTAGAGGCAAGCAGAAAAGTTGACAGTGGTTGACAGTGGTTGATTTCCAGAGTGAGGAAATGGGGGGATGCAAGAAAATCTGCTAGCTTATATACCTTTCTGATGGTGGCTGTGCATGGAGCAAGAACAAAAGAGTAATAAAGCTATGAGATCATAGTGATGTCATGAGGGAGTCATAGTGGAGTAGAACAAAAGAGTAATGAAGAAATGATGTCATAATGCAGTCATAGGCAAGTCATTCATAAAGTGTGAGGTCATAGTGATGTTATAGTTGAGTCATTCATAAAGACAACAAAAGAAATCATAGGGGGATGATGTCACCAATTTTCTGAGCTTGTGGAGTGATAGGAGCATGATGTCACTGGTCTTGTGATGCATCTTGGGGCTCATGGGAAGTGAAATTAAAGGATATCTCTGGGTTTTGCCAATTAATTTGTGCATAGTCCAGTGGCTAAGGTGTTTTGTCACTGGTTGATGATGGGAACAAGTGCATGGGGTGGGATTTGATGCAGAGGCGGCAGTTTGCATCTGTGATAGGCATTCTCAGTACTGTACAATTCAGATTTTCAACAGCTTTCTGGGCATGGTAATTCTGAGTGGTGTAAGCAGGATGGAATTGAATCAATCCAGCTACAATCTGTGTCATTAAGTTGTGGACAAAGGAGGGGACCACAGAATTAACCTGAGTGTTCAGGTTTGAGTGAAAAGGGTCTTTTGGAACAGGGCAAATTGCTATGAGCCAACAAAGCCCAAGCAATTAAGTGAGAATGTGTGTTCTTGTGAAATTACCACACCCTAAGGATCTCTTCTTGAGGCCTTAGTCAGAGTGTAGGTATAATTTGCTTTTGTAGTGAGAAATCACCAAAGGACCAGCAGCAATTCAAAGAGCTTCAAACTGGAGGGAGGGGGAAGACTACTTAATTTTGTGCTACATGCACCTAATATACATTCCAGGCCACAATTCAATTGATGATAAAAAATTCGGAGATAAGGGAAGCATAGAGAAAAAGAAATAAAGTTAAAATCTTCAAAACTGGTGGAGATATTCATAAATCAAGGTGAAAGGGGGGGGATTACACTTTACAAGCCATTCCTCCCTTGAAACTGGATAAACTCCCTTGAGGAATGTTGGAATGGGTTGCCACTAAGACTCATCTCCTTTGGACATGAGGTGGATGGAACCAGATTGTTGTGTGTAATGGTGGAGCAAAGAGGGAGTCATGAGGAGGGGGTTGAGAAATGGATATCATGAAGGATTGTTTCATGTTTGGTACCATTAGATGCACATTTTTAACAGCTTTCTGGGTGTGGTAGTAACAAGTGAATCAGATGAAAACTGGCCTCAAAAATCAAGAAATACTTTTTCAGAGTATGAAACATGGAAAGATGTTGGTGCAGGGACTGCATTTTTAATTATTTCATTGCATATTTAATACCATTCAATAGGTACAATTTGTATCTTTTCAGGCATGGTTATTTCAAGTCATTATGATCAAAACTGACAGAGAAATTTGACAAATACTCCTTGAGAGTATTGTAACCCCTTTCTGTATCATGTGATAGATCTGTGAGTCCAGAACTGGAACTAGGGCTGGTCCAGACTCCTACCCATTCATTTGGCAAATACCTCATTTCTCCAAGAAATAACCAAAAAAGAGAAATGAGATATCTTGCTGAACAACTGGCATTGTGCCTTGTTGTTTCTGAGAATTTATTGACTCTCATCTCAAGGAAAGGGTTGCTTGTGAAGTACTCCAGAGGTACCAATCCTTAGGTATAAACATCCAAATATAATGTAATACATGGGGTCAAGGAACAAATGATAAAATTGCAAGGGACTACAAACTGAACCAAGCCTACACTACAGCAAGTTTTGGTTTGACCTGCTCAGTACACCCACATTCTCTTTGTTGACATCAGTATTCACATGCCATGTGAATACTGATGTCAACAAAAGGAATACAGGTGTACCAAGCAGGTCAAACTAAAACTTGCTGTACTGTAGGCTTGGTTCAGTTTGTAGTCCCTTCCAATTTTATCATTTGTTCCTCAATTCCATATATTACATTATATTTGGATGTTTATACCTAAGGATTGGTACCTCTGGAGTACTTCACAAACAACCCTTTCTTTGAGACAAGAGTCAATAAATTCTCAGAAACAACAAGGCACAACACAAGTTGTGCCAGTTGTTCAGCAAGATATCTCATTTCTCTTTTTTGGTTATTTCTTGGAGAAATGAGGTATCTGCCAAATGAATGGGTAGGAGTCTGGGGCTGGTCCACATCATTACATAATTGCATTTCTTCACCCTTAAGGCAATAGGAGGAGTTGGTGGGAAGATTTCCAGTTCAGTTCACACAGCCATGTGACATGTGACTGAACAGTTGGTCAAAATAGTATAGTATCTGGTTGCATCCTGAGCCATGTCAGATTGGGAACTTGAAGGTTTTTCTGTTGGAAGGTATCCTGGTCAGATAACAAATCCCCTTCAGTAGCCATACCTGGCCAGTCATATCACCATGTAGAATCACACATCTATTGCAGACTGTTTTGGTGATGAACTACGCAGGGCGCGTCTTGCCACATCTTTACATTTATCAGCTGTGGCAGTGCAGCGTTCGGCAGTTGCCGATTATTGCAACGCCCCCCACACATTCTAAGTTATCTGCTATAGTTTTGTGTCCTCAGTACTGTTCGCACTGTTCGTACTAAGATGTGTAGGTCATCTACTACTTGATTGTCGTCTCCTAATTTGTACCCATCGCTCATGAACCAAGTCCTCGCCGCGTCCACTTATCCGTTTTATCCCCCAGATTCCGTGATGAAAGGTTTAGATCAAATTTTACCAAAATCCAACACTAATAAGAACCTGAAGCGGGGGCAATCCATAAGTTGCGCCTTAATGATTTTCGCATTTTGTGCAGCACAAGGGCTCTGCATAATCACGCGTACCTGTGGTGCGTCCGGGAAAGTCCATGGAGTATATATGTCGGCGGATTCACTGGATTGTTATGTGATTCTATGCTTACTTTCCTT
>MU129484.1:0-10464 GCA_014904985.1 Hydnum rufescens UP504
TAAGGACCGCTGTGCTCGTTTCCGCCTAGTCCCTTCTGGGCTGCTGGATTGCCTCTCCGTCCCCTCCTATCTTCGTTATCTCATTCCTGCCCGGATTCTCTCGGACTTAGCCGGACTTACACTGGACTTAGCCGGAATTATCTGTGTTTATATTTGTTTGGTGCTCTCGTCGCAGCGTGGCCCTGACAGGGGCTCCCATATGGTTGATGGCCATAGAAAATGAAACACCTGGTCTTGAGCTTTACCCCTGTGGTACTACACAGTACTTGCCCCTATGGATGGATGCTGAGAAAGAGGTCAAGACCAAGCACCCCCATTGGGATTTATGGGATGCCTATGCACAAAAACTGATCCACAAGTCCTTCAAGAAACATCTAACAGACCTAGGGTGACAATGACTTGTGAATCCACCAGAAGAGATATGGGTGATGGAGAAGGAGCATCTGCAAGAAACAAGGATGACAGGCCTGTATTATTGTCACCACCCATCCTATTTTTGCGCACCTCAAGGTCCCCCCAAGGAGAACTATCTGGAAGGCCTTGTGCACTGGCTATCACACACCCATGAAGGAGGGTACTTACCAATCCTGAACGAACTGCAGGAATGCCTCGGCATGGAAACATTACCTTTAACTAACTGGGCCAATCATGAAGAGGCTACCCCTCCTCCCTCATTCCTATTTCAAAACTGCCCCTTATGCCAGGAATGGGTCGAACATAGAGGATTTGAATGGCACCAGCCCAAATTGCCACCCAAGCCACAGTTTCGGTACAAGCTGGCAGCATGATTAATCAACCCCACCCTGCAATCTCATGGCGCCCCCCTGGTGCTACTCATGCGCATGGAGGACTACGATCTGTACATCGCCACAGCCACAGGGTCCCTGTGATGACCATGCTCTGAATCACCACAAGAGCATCACATTAGGCCTTGTGTGAACATCACTACTTACCCCAAAGAGGAACTCACACCCTACAAGGATGATGAGCAGCTTCACACCTCTGACTTCACCCTACCTGAGGATGCTGGTCCCTCAACTCAGGAAGCTCCAGGGATGGCGACTGAATCTTCTCAGCCAGAGGACCCTGATGAGGTCTGGGGACTGCTAGATATGTGAACAGACCAATTCCCAGTGGAGTTCTACCCATTTGTGTACCTTAAGTCAGAGGAATGCTTGGAGGAGGAACTCCTCAAATGATATGGATCGGGGGTTAAGCAATGGCTCTATCAGGAGCCCCATCTCACCCTTGTCTTCACAGAAAGGGATCATGCACATAGAGCATTGGAAAGCCAGAAACTAGCTGCCAAGTTCTACCCATCCAAGCCATCAGCACATGCCTGACAATACAATGAAAGCCTCTATTGTCCATGGGGCCCCTGTAACAAAGTGCCTCCCAGTTCAGGAGGGCACCTATTGTCATACTTGGACAAAGTGGAGTTGACTGGGGAGGGAGTAGGAATAGGGAGAATAGGAGAAGGGGTAATCACACCACCCTTAGCACTGGCTTCAGGTGGGGGAGCTGAAAACAGGGCTAAGCACTGGCTTTGCCCTGGACACAGGAGAAAAGGTTGTGAAGGAGTGGGAGGAATGATGAAGGACATGAAGTAGTGACTGGCCAAGTGGCACAGTCACTAACTAGGGAGAGAGTGGGGGGTCAGTGAGAGGAAAGGGCTGTCCTACTCACTGCTTTCCCAGCTAGGGTCCAAAGGCACAGCTCCAAAGCCAGGGAAAGGGCTAGTATTGATGGCTACTAGACAGGCCAACCAGATAGGCAGATAGAAGCAGGGTAGAGACAGAGTATCACAGTTCTTGCTAGGTGTAGAGGTCCAGGCAAAGGTTAACTTATTTAATCTCAGCAACTGCCATATATACATGACTTTTGAGTCCTAACTTAATTACATAATACCTATATTACAGCCCCAAAGTCTCAAAGTGAGTACTTGAAGTGCTATCCATGAGGATCTGCCAAAGGCTGGAGCTCTGCCCACCTCCCCAGCCAGGCTGGTCAGTCATATGTGGGACCTAATTTAGGTACCACTTTTGGGGCAGAAAATGGTACCTAATAGGTCCCCCAGACCTTATGGCTGAAATCAGGCCATTTCAATTCAGTTTTTTGGCCATCTGTCAGCCAATCCATGGCTGTGCTAGATTATATGCTTATTTATTATTATTACTACTATTATTATATACATATTATCCTATATACCTATTATCCCCCCCGGGGTCTGCCACCACAGGGGGGCATGGTTTATGCGGGTCATGGTCACATGCCTGCATTTACCCACTGTACCCTCTGCAGCAAGTGTGGTTGGGGGTTGGTTCCTTTTGGGCACTCCCTTGAGAGGGTTGGTCTTCATTTGTGGGGCTTCGTTCATGTTATTGTTCATGGCATCTTGTTCAGTGGGTTTCTGCTTGGGGGCTTGCAGGGGTTCTGGTTCAGGATCTACAGAAATAAATAATGAAATATTAGTACAACAGTAATGCAGTGCAAAAAGAGCTGCTTATGCTGCTCTTTTTGCACCACAAGACTAAGAAATGAAATATAAAACATACCTTGTACCCCACACCTGCAGGTGTAGGGTAGTGGGGCCGTGTATGTTGATGCGTACATACACCAGCTCGTACATATGCCGGCTTGTACACACAGCAGTTTGTATGGCCCCCCCATCATTTGGGTGTTGATAGGTGGGGTTAGGGGGTTCTTTGTTGGTATTCATTTGTGAGGGGAGTTGAAACCTACAAAATATTATTTTTAAATTAGTTAAGAAATAAGGACCACACAAAAGAGCAGTGAAAGCTGCTCTTTTTGTGTGGCTGTAGGTACTGGGGGGGGGTGGGAACTCACCTGGTATAGAACTACATACCCACCATTGTGGGTGTGTGATTCCTGGGGTGTTATTTGGCCTGGTTGTGCCCTCATTTGGCGTGGTGCTGTATGTTGCATCATTGGCATGTTGAGGTTTGGCATGTTGGCATGGCACGTTGGTGTGTGTCACATTGGCATATGTTGTGTTGGCATATGTCGCATTGCTGTGTGGCATTGCCGTGTTGCGTTGCCATGTCATGTTTCCATGCATTGCATTGCTGTTTGGGCTCTCATCATTGGATGAGGCCTCAATCTAACATAAATAAAGAGATTAGTAAAATATTCCAAAGCAGCACAAAAAGAGCAGCTTTCACTGCTCTTTTTGTGCGGCTGTAGCTACTGGGGGGTGGTACTCACCTTATATAGGACCACACACCCGCCATGGTGGGTGTGTGGTTTGTGGGGCCCTCATTTGGCACATTGCCATACATTGCATCCTCATTTGGCATGTTGCTGTATGTCATGTCATTTGGTGTGTTGCCATGTGTCGCATCATTTGGCACATTGCCATTTGGTGCATTGTCGTTTGCACCCTCATCACTTCATGGTTTTCGCCATGCTTTGGACCAGGCTTCAATCTAGAATAATAAAAGACACGTTAGTATAAAATTTCAAAGCAGCACAAAAAGAGCAGCTTTCACTGCTCTTTTTGCGCCATTGTATCTACTATCCAAGAGGACTCACCTTGTGACCACACACCCACTTTTTGCAGGTGTGTGGTCAGGCACTTGCCTGATGTGGTTACGGAGATGGGAAGAGATGTAGATTCAACACTGGCAATTGCCAGCACTCAAGAAGTGCCCAAGTGCTGGTGCTACAAGCACAATAGACATTAATAACAAGCATGTAAATGTATAATAGATACTATATAATCAATATTTGTCCAACAAAAAGTGATAACAATGATGATAATAAGTCAGAGCTCAATAAGGCATGATATAGCTAATTGCAAGGGGATTGGGCCACTTCTACACATCAGAATTGGCCCAAATTTAAACATATTCATGGTATATATGCACCCTACATAGGATATTAGCTATATCGCATGTTCCAGGCATTTTTCAATTCTTCACACCTTCAATTCCCTAAATAGGGAATTGAAGGCATGAAATCACCTACATAAGGTGCATATATACCATGAATATATTTAAATTTGGGCCAATTCTGATGTGTAGAAGTGGCCCAATCCCCTTGCAATTAGCTATATCATGCCTTATTGAGCTCTGACTTATTATCATTGTCGTTATCACATTTTTTTGGACAAGTATTTATTATATTGTATATATTGCAAATTTACATGCTTGCCATTAATGTGTATTGTGCTTGTGGTGCCAGCACTTGGGTGCTTCTTGAGCACTGGCAATTGCCAGCGTTGAATTGCACAACTACACAGCCACAGACAGCAACAGCCAGAACACCAGAAAGGTGAGCACATGACCACACACCTGCTGCAGTGGGTGTGTGGTAGTATTGAAGGTGAGTTCTTTCCCCAATAGATACAGTAGCACAAAAAGAGCAGCAAAAGCTGCTCTTTTTGCATTGCTTTTAATTTCTTTACTAACCACTTTTATTATTCTAGGTTATGGCCTTGTCCAATGAGGAGGCCTGACCCACATGCCACCATGGCAACCGAAACATGGCAAACAAAGCCACAGCAAAGCCGTGGCAAATGAAGGTGCAAGAGGTGGCAATGCAAACCACACACCCACTGCAGTGGGTGTGTGGTTCAATATAATGTAAGTCCATTGTACACCCCCAACAGTGCAAAAAGAGCAGCCCTGGCTGCTCTTTTTGTGTTCATTTTAATTTTTAACTAACACATAGTTTACTATTCTAGGCTATCACCTGAACCCCCTGCCAAACAAACCCCCTCCCTGGGAAATGACAATGCACCTGCCAAACGAGAGGCCCAGACAAACCCAGGAATGAGAACACACAACACAAGGCTGCAGGGACCCCAGACAAACCACACACCCACTTCAGCAGGTGTGTGGTAATTTTAAGGTAAGTATTTACCCCCCTATACATACAATTGCACCAAAGGAGCAGCATATGCTGCTCCTTTGGCATAACTTTTTTTTTTTCTTTTTTACTAACCTATTCTCCCACCTCAGTCAGCCACTTGGGCTGACCTTAATAGGTGGGACAAATCCCTCATCTAGTCAGCCTAAGAGGCCTGTTTTTTCTTTGATGTCAATTGACAATCTTTGGATGTCAAATTGACATCTTTCTCAACACTTAGCAGACTATCCAGGGTTATCGGGCATTAGGATTATTGGCTTATTATTATTATACTATTATATGGAGTAGTACAGTCTGTAGGCCTACACCTATGCTAAAATCTAACACCATGGATTCACACACATCTGCCACAGCAGGTATGTGGGCCTTCGTTTGCCCCTTCACAGGGGCCCAGTTCATGCGTTTGCATGCCTTCATGGCTGCATGGGTTCTTGTGTTGCCACAGCAGGTGTGTAGGCCTTCATTTGCCCCTTCATGTGGGCCCTGGTTCATATGTTTGCATGCCTTTGTGGCTGCATGGGTTCTCATGTTCGATTCCTGACTCCACAATGTTGGGTGGGACACTTATGGAAAATAATCTGTTAGTTAAAGTAAAACCTGTGCAAAATGAGCAGCAGCGGCTGCTCTTTTTGCGCATTTGTAGCTATTAAAAAAACTTACCTTATATTGGGGCAGGTGTGTAGCTCCCTCATTTACTCTGTGGCTGTGTGCATGCATTGCCCTTCATTTGTTTGCATGCTCGCATGTAATTGGGTGCTGGGTTTCATTGTGATTCTGGCGGGTCCGTGGGTTGGAGCTCACGGCCGGGTGACTTCGCACATTGGGATGGGACATCTGGACCTAGGATAGGAAATAGGAAATATGTTAGTTAAGATTAAAACTCATGCAAAAAAGAGCAGCGACTGCTGCTCTTTTTGCATGTTTGTAGCTATTAAAAAAAATACATACCTTATATTGCCACACCCACCATGGGTGTGTGGCTGCCTATTTTTCTCTGTGGCTTCATGTATGTCATTTGTTGCGCTTTCCGTTTGGCATGTTTTCAGTTAGCACTTCATCATTTGGACCCTAATGTGGGGCCCTCAGGTTTTCATTTGGGTCTCCGAACCAGGCCAGGATCTAAAATAATAAAAGAACAACATTAGTAATGATATTCAAAGCAGCACAAAAAGTGCAGCTTTCACTGCTCTATTTGCGCCATTGTATCTACTACAATCCAAAAAAAAAAACTTACCTTGTATGACCACACTCCCACATCAATGGGTGTGGTCATCTGTACCTGCCTTTCTAGGTGGCTCCCTGTTTAGTTGGTTCAGGGTATGTAGTTGCAAGGAGAGCACAACTCAACATCAGCAACTGCTGGAGAAATCTATTAACAAAATATGTACTGGAAAATATTATAGCATTGGGCACAATAACAAATATTGATCTTCAGACATATCAAGGTCTGGGAATTGAGAGAAGTCAAGATTAAGTGTGTTGGCAGGGGGACCGGTGTAAGCAGGATGGTTATTAAACCAATCCAACTACTGTCCACGATGTTGAGCCGGGGACGAAAGAGGGGATCACAGATCTAATCCGGATGTTCAGGTTCGAGTGGGGGAAGGTCTTTTGAACAGGGGAAATTGCAGTGAGCCAACAAAGCCCAAGCAATTAAGTGAGAATGTGTCTTTCAGTCAAATTACCACACCCTAAGAATCTCTTCTTGAGACCTTAGTCAAAGTGTAGTTAGAATTCGCTTTTTGTAGTGAGAAATCACCCAGGGACCAGCAGCTGTTCAAGGAGCTTCAAACTGGAGGGAGGGGGAGAACTAATGAATTTGTGTGCTAGCTGCACCTAATATACAATACAGACTTCGACTCAATAGAAAGTGAAAAAGTCGGACTTAAGGGACACACAGAGAAAAAGAAATCAAGTTAAAATCTTCAAGACTGATGGAGATATTCCAATTTCAAGATAAAAGGGGAGATTGACACATTACATGCTATTCCTCCTTCAAACCTGGACAAGTTCCCTTAAGGAAAAGTGGAATAGGTCGCCCTGAGGGTCTTCTCCATCGGACATAAGAGGGCCGGAAGTAATTCGCTATTTTGAATGGTGGAGCAAAGGGGGAGTCATGGGGAGGGAGTTGTCTTGTGAAACATGGAGTTCGCGTCCGCTCGTTTTGCCCTTGGTACCGTTCGATGCGCATTTTCAACAGCTTTCAGGGAGTGGTACTCGCGAACGAATCCGATAAGAATTGGCTTCGAAAATCAAGAAATACTCCTTCAGAGTATGGATCATGGCAAGATATTGTTACAGGGACCGCATTTTTGATCCGTTCGTTTCGTGTTTGGTACCGTTCGATAGGTACGATTCGTATCTTTCTGGGCGCGGTCGTTTCGAGTCGATCCGATCAAAAATGACGGAGAAATTCGAAAAATACTCCTTCAGAGTAGTGCAGCCCCTATCTGGATCATGTGATGAATCCGCGAGTCCAGAATTGGAACTAGGCCCGGTCCGCGTCGTTACATAATCACAATTCATCGCCCTTAAGGCAATAGGATGGCTTGGAAGAGCAGGCAAGTCACCCAGTCTTGAAGAAAGATGGCAAGTTGAATTGCCTTGTCCAAAGAAAATGGACTTGAAGTAGGGCATAAACTGCCCTTTTTGATGAGGACTGTTGAAGTCCGATGGATAGTCAATAAATTGACTGGTGGACATGGTAAAGGAATGAGGCAATATTATGGGTTGGAAAGGGGTAGGAATCCAATTGATTTCTCAAATAAACGAATGGCAATAAAATTAAATGAGCACAGTGACATATAATTGATTCGTTCGTAGGGAAAATGGCCTCGGATGAGGATTTCTATGGTGTAGGGATTTATCCCTCCAACAACGGAGCGAGTCAATCAGGAGATCGAGCAGTACCTCCGGATCTTTGTCAACCACAGACAAAATGATTGGGCAGACTGGCTCCCTATGGCGGAGTTTGCATACAATAACCGGATTCACTCCTCCACCCGGGAAACCCCATTCCGCCTTGACTCTGGCCAAGATCCTTGCCTCGGTACTGAACCAATCTGCCCCGGAGTTGTCAAAGCAGCCATGGACTTTGTCACACAGATGCAGAAAACCTCTGAGGAAGCCCAGTCTGCTCTCCGCCAAGCAGCTGAGGACATGGCTCATCACTATGATGCACACCGGACAGAAGCCCCAGAGTATGCAGTCAGAGACTCAGTATGGCTGGATGCTCACAACATTTCCATTGACTGCCCAGCCCAGAAACTCTTGGACAAGTGGTTAGGCCCATACAAAGTGGACAAGGTGATCTCCCACTCTGCTATCCAGCTCAAACTTCCCCCCTCCATGCGAGTCCACCCGGTGTTCCATGTCTCGAAACTCCGCCCTTTCCGGCCTGACCCAATTATGGATCGTGTTGCACATCCTCCGCCTCCTCCTATCCTCCATGGTGGTGAGGAGGAGTATGAGGTGGAATGGATTGAAAACTCCCGCTATTTCCGAGGCCAACTCCAGTACTTGGTGAAATGGAAAGGCTACCCACCCTCGGAGAACCAATGGCTTCCAGAGACCAATCTAGGTAATGCCCCGGAAGTCATCACAGAGTTCCACCTTGCTCATCCGGAAGCTCCACAGCAGATCAGTGCCATTGACTTCTCCTCCATTGGGTTCCGGACATGTCCACTCCTAACCGAACCCCCTGCAGACCTCCCGGACTGGTCAACCCATTGATCCCTGCTCCTCCGGCCAATCAGGATGATCGGCCCTAAGAGGGGGGTGATGTCAGGGTTTGTCCCTCACTCCGGTCCACTCTGGTCCACTCCAGTCCACTCCAGTCCACTCTGGCCCACTCCAGATCACTCCGGTCCTTGTCCACCCACCTCCAGTCCAGTTCTCCGCTTAGTTCCTTTACCCAAGTCCACTTTGCTTCTGGCTTGATTCCGGTTTGACTCCGATCCAACCCTATCTGGTTTCATTTCCCTTTCATTTCCTTTCATTTCCCATTGCTTCCGGTTTGCCCCCTGGCTGAGTTCCTGTTCCTGTTCCTGTTCCCGTCCCCCTTGTAACCACCCACAGTTTAGCGATCACTCCCCCGTAGTATAGTCATCATGTATAAGTAGTCCGAGAGCAAAGTCCAGAGACCCCAGCTTTGGTCTCTCAGGATTTCCACTGTTACTCCAGACTACAGGTCAGCCTTCATGTATTCCGTATTCATATTACATAATCTCAGGATTTCCGCTGTTACTCCGGACTACAGACTACAGCTCCGAGTATTATCCAGTCGACTCCACAAGCTTAAGGACCGCTGTGCTCATTTCTGCCTAGTCCCTTCCGGGCTGCTGGACCGCTCCTCCAACATCCCTAACCTCCTTATCTCATTCTTGCCCAGATTCTTGGGGACTTAGCCGGACTTACACCGGACTTAGCCAGAATTATTTGTGTTTACATTTGTTTGGTGCCCTCGTTGCAGTGTGGCCCTGACAGTGGATTGCCAGCAATGAAACAGTGGATTAAGGCGGTATTTCTGCCCACATCCACACTCCTCCCCAAAATCCATTTGCATATCCTTGTGGCACAAGGGGAGACAGGAATACATTTAACAACAGCTCCAAAACAACTTCCTCCTGACATGCATGGCAGGTGGACAGCCTGTACTGCTGAACTCACTCAGATTTTTGAAGAACAAAATGACACAGCAATTGGGCCAAAGTTTCCTTGGAGCACAATCCTGGCATTCCTTATTTGACATCATTTATACATCTCTGGCTGGCCATCGAAATCCAAGTTTCCTAGTGTACTTGGGTTGATTGTATCCTCACTGTGGACGGAACATTGGACTAACTTGTGGAATCGGTTGTTTGCTGTGGAGGAGCACAAGTGCCTTGTAGTTAAATGGCTTGACATACTGGCCAGTGAGGACATTTCGGATGATACTTGTCTCATCAGAGACAACAACAACTCGACATTGTCCATAGCAGACTGGCATGAGTATATTGGGAAACAAAAATCTGTTGCCTCTGGCAATGTTGGGACTTCAGGAGAACAGGCTAGGGAAGTGGGAAAATGACAGAAGAGGAAAGAAGTACCTGGGGGTGGGTTGGGGAAGGGAAAGAGGAGGAAGGTGCTTTCAAATCTGATTATAGATGAGGATGAGAGTCCTGAGCCATTGGTGGGAGGTGAGAGCCTTGAGGATCACCAAGTTTCTGTGCCACCGGAACCCTTACAATCCAACATGTTTGCAAAGTTTGCACTGGGGACATTGTTCAACCCATCCCTGACCAAGTACAACTTTGACTTTGACAAGCAGATTCACTTCAACATGAACAGTTTGAATCCTAATGAGGGGACAAATTTGTTTGACTTTGTCAACCCGGCCGGTGTTGGAGGGATAAATCCCTACACCATAGAAATCCTCATCCGAGGCCATTTTCCCTACGAACGAATCAATTATATGTCACCACGCTCATTTAATTTTATCGCCATTCGTTTATTCAAGAAATCAATTGGATTCCTACCCCTTTCCAACCCATAATATCGCCTCATTCCTTTACCATGTCTACCAGTCAATTTATT
>MU129487.1:0-10144 GCA_014904985.1 Hydnum rufescens UP504
CAAGATGATGGGAAGTGGCACCCTGTGGGCTTTCTTGTCAAAAAGCTTATCCGAGGCCGAGAGAAACTACAACATCTACAACAAGGAGCTCTTAGCCATCATCCGGGCCTTAGAAGCTTGGAGACACTACCTCGAAGGTTCCCCTCACTCGGTCGAGATCTTGACGGACCACCAGAACCTCCAGTACTTCCGGTCTGCCCAGAAGTTGAACCGGAGGCAGGCCCAGTGGAGCATATTCCTCTCTCGGTTCAACTTCACCCTCCAACACTGTTCTGGGACACAATCTGGGAAGCCTGACACCCTCTCACGCCAATCAGACCATCCATGTGGGGACTCTGACAATTCCGATGTGGTGCTCCTGAAACCGGCCGCCTTCCAGACATGGGCCACCGACTCCCAGAGGTTGTCACAGTCAAAGGCCCAGCCAGAGCCTGATGGCACGGATTAAAAGGGCAATGGAGATTGACGATAAAGTGGTCCAGATCATTAAGGAGCTGAATGGGGATGGACTGAAGACACACCTCAAGGATTGGGAACTCCATGGCTCCACGGTTCTCTACTGAGGCCATGTATATGTCCCGTTGGACCAAAACTCCGTCATGCCCTTGTGCACGAGCACCATGATACTCCAACCACGGGTCACCCCGGACGGTGGAAGACATATGAGCTGGTGTCCTGCCACTACTGGTGGCCGGGATGTCTCAATACATTGTGACCTATGTCTCTGCCTGTGACACTTGCAACCGGATGAAAACCTTCCCCTCCAAGCCATCTGGAACACTCCACCCCAACCCTGTGCCAGACCATCGATGGCAGGTCATATCCATGGACATGATCATGGAGCTCCTGGAATCACATGGATTTGACAGCATGATGATCATCGTCGATCGATTATCCAAACGAATCCATGCAATGCCCCTGACCACCACAGTTGATTCTGCCGGGGTCACCTGTCTGTTCTGAGACAATGTGTGGAGACATCACGGCCTTCTGGAAACCATTATCAGTGACTGAGGCACCACCTTCACTTCCAAGTTCATGAAGGAGCTGAACTCACTCCTTGGCATTAAGGCAAATTTCTTGACAGCATTCCACCCCCAGATGGATGGACAGACAGAGCGTGTCAACCAGGAAATTGAGCAATACCTCTGGATCTTTGTTAACCACCAGTAGAACAACTGGGCGGAATGGCTCCCTATTGCGGAGTTCGCATATAACAACCGGGTGCACTCCTCTACATGCCAGACCCCGTTCTGGCTGGACTCCGGACAGGACCCTCGCCTTGGCACTGAACCAGTCCGTGCCAGGACGATTGAAGCCACCTCGGACTTCATCACTCGGATGCGGAAGGCTACAGACGAAGCCCAGGCCGCCTTACGGAGGGCTGCAGAAGACATGGCATGCTTCTATGATGCCCACCGCACAGACGCTCCGGAATACACAATTGGCAACCAAGTTTGGCTGGATGCACGTGACATCTCCACTGACCACCCCACCAAAAAACTCTCCGACAAATGGCTTGGACCCTATAAGGTTGATAAAGTCATCTCCCACTCTGCCATCCGTCTCAAACTCCCTGCCTCTATGCATATCCACCCAGTGTTCCATGTGTCTAAACTCCACCCCTTCTGACCAGACCCGATTGCAGAGCGCACAGCTCACCCCCCACCACCCCCAATCTTACAAGGAGGTGAAGAGGAGTATGAAGTCAAGCGAATTGAGAATTCCAGGTATTTCCGCCAGAAACTCCAGTACCTAGTGAAGTGGAAGGGGTACCTGGCTTCCGACAATGAGTGGGTCCCCGAAGCCAACCTGGAAAACGCCCCAGAGGCTGTTCAGGAATTCCACTGGACTCATCCGGAGGCCCCGAGATGCATTAATGCCGTGGAGTTTGCCTCCATACCATTCAGGACCACCCAGTTCCTCACGGAATCTCCGATGGACCTCCTGGACTGGTTGAGGCATTGATGGATTCAAGGAACAACGTATTTACAATGAGGAACAAAAAAAAAAGGAGGAAAAGGAAACAGGGAGGAGTGGAGGACAGAACAACGACTCGGACTACTCATCACCCTCGCCCTCATCATCATCGTCTTCATCATCCATGTCATCATCCTCGTCATCAACATCGCCGTTCCCACCCTCACTGTCCATTATGTTGATGGGCTCCTCGGTACGTTGATGCTTGATCCTGTGTCTGGACAACAGGCCCCCACCGGAGGCCAGCTCGACTGTTCCAGACCTGATCCCCATCCACTCCGGACTTGGGACTGAAGGACAAGAAACCACCTGGCGAGGGACCAGGTGCTGAGCAATGGCCTGGAGTGAGTCTTGCATCTCCCCCACTGACATCGCCATCTCCTCCACGGCCCAGGCCTGCTTCTCCAACGCCTTGGCTGACCATTTGTGTGCAAGCGCACTTTGTTCCATGGCTACCACCAGTCAGAGCTGGACATCCGCGGCAGGAGCACGAGCATGGCCCCAACCCGTCAATGGCTTGGCTCCGGATGCCCCTTTGTCGCCCAGCGTGCACCGAACCTTCACCATGAAGCACAGCTGGCATGCCCGCGTTCCCGGCTTGTCCTGGGGGACACAAGAAATCCAGTGCTGAATGCAGTGGACGCACACAGTAGACCTGGAGGACATTGTTACCAAGTAAGCAGAACTTCACCAAGACATGGACTCATGGCTGGTTCACAGAGTCCTCCCGGACCCTTCTGGCAGTAGCCTCCACAGTAGCCTTAGCCTCTGTGGCAGCCTTGGCCTCTGCAGCGGCCTTGGCCTCTGCAGCTGCCTTACAATGTGCTGCCTCAGCCACCTTCCACTTTGCCTCTTCCTTCTTCCGCTCCTCCTCCATGAGCCTGGCCTCCTCCTCCTGTGCCTCCCTCAATGCCTGTGCAGCCTCTTCACGGTGGAGACGAGCTTCTTCGAATGGAGAACGATTATTGCCTGACATGTTACATGGCACAAGAACTCCAGATGCTTCTGCGGATCGATCCTTCCAGCCCGCTCAGGACGATCGGGCTTAAGAGGGGGGTAATGTCAGAGTTCGTCCATTTCCTGGTTAATTCTGGATTTGTTTCCAGTTTTGGTTCCAGCCTGTTTCCGATTTGCCCCCATCTCCGTTTCATTCCCCCTTCATTTCCACATTTCCTTTACTTCCGGTTCCCACACACTTACCCCTGGCCCTGTCCCTGTCCCCTCCACTTTCCCATCCCCTGCCCGCTCCCCCTCTTGTGCCTGCCCCCCTGTAACCACCTCTCATTAAGCAATCAGTCCCCTGTAGTATAGGACCTATGTATAAGTAGTCCGGGGTGAAATCCAGAGACTCAGCTTTGGTCTCTCAGGATTTCCGCTTCTACTCCAGACTACAGTCCGAGTACCTTCCAGCTGACTCTGTGAGCTTAAGGACTGCTGTGCTCGTTTCTGCCTAGTCCCTTCTGGGCTGCTGGATTGCCTCTCCATCCCATCCTTGTTATCTCATTCTTGCCCAGATTCTCCCGGACCTAGCCGGACTTACACCAGACTTAGTCAGAGTTATCTGTGTTTATATTTGTTTGGTGCTCTCGTTGCAGCGTGGCCCTGACAAGGAGGGTGGAAGCAGTGGGGAAGGCAAAGGGGGGGTACACAAAATACTGAACTGTAATGATTTGTGTCACAATTTCATGTGCCACAAAACCGTTGCAATGATATAGGTGGCTTGTTAAGGGCATATCTCTGTCAAATATTGATGGATTGCTATGAAATTTGGCACATGTGTAGACAAGAAGCATATACATCTTTAACATATTTCTTCAAATTTTTTGAATGGCTGGTTGGGGAGGTATAAACAAAGAGAGTCAAAAGTGGCAAACATTGCAATGGTTTTGTGGGTCACTGTACCTATACTGTGGAGCTATGTCCCCTATCACCATCAAGACATTGAAATTGAGTTCATTGTGCTGTTGTGAGTAGTGGAAAATGATGTTGTACCTTTGTGAACCTTTGCCACAAGTTGCTTGTACCTGGTGATCACAGACAAATTGCAGGGTAAGCCTAAAAAGGCAATAATAGAAGTGTAAATGAAGGCTGATAAAAAAATGGAAATAAGCCTTTTATCTGACTATTAGCAACTTTATATGGAGGACAAAGGCTGTCAGTAACTTTTCATGGTGGATAGAGGGATGGAAGTGGTGGTATTTTGGTTGGGTGAGCAGGAGGAATCTGCAGGCTATGATGTAGGGAGATTGCAAGGGACTGCAATTGAAAAGTGTTCACCACCTGTAGAAGAGAAAAAGTTCAAGCCTCAAAAAAACCCCTTAGTTCAAGCTCTTCAAGAAAAATCTGTGTCTTACCAGTGTTGAACTCTAAAAGAGAGGTATAACCACTTACACTAAGGAAGTCCACATTTTGGCACCTGACTTAAGGGCAGGTGATCTAGTAAGAGGTTAGTGAGGGAGATGAGTAAGACAATTAGTAAGGCATTAGAAATGGATGGGTAAGGTGATTAGTGAGCATGACTAAAGGATGAGTAAGGGGATTAGTAAGTGGATGAGTCATGTGGAGGGTTCAGAAAGGTATAAAGAGAGGGGGGATTTAGTGTAGAAAATCATCCCTCCAAGGATCAAACCCAAGAAGGTGCCCCCTGAGGATCACAGTACCCTAGTATCCAAGTACCCATTAGTAGAGAGAATAATAGTATCTCAAACAAGGAGAAGAGTATAAAAGGGAATAAGAGAATCAGAGTGTGTCAGTCTTGCTTAGTCATGTGAAGTATAGTGGATAGTTGTAGAACCCTCAAAGTAGGAGTTGCTAGACAACCATTCTTGAAGTTGTGTTTGAACCTTGAGTCTTGCAGTTGTATCTTGAAGTGTCTTGGAAGTCTTAAGGTCTTGTGTTCAAATCTTGGTGTCTTTGTATCCATGTTTTGGAGTATCTGAAGGTCCTGTGTTCAAATCTTGTGCTAAGCATCTATCTTGGAGTTTAGTGTTCTAGGTCTAGAGTCAAACCAACAACCAAACTGATACAAAATAACAGCTGAGTGGTGCATAACCCATCAAAACTGATCTGTCCTCATCTAAAACCAATCTAAACAAACATCTCATAACATTTCCACTGATTAAAACAAATAAAGCCCATTAGGTCTCTTCTATACTGGGCTTAAATGAAAGGCATGAAAGGCCTTGATTCCCCCTTTCCAATGGTCCTGGTTATAATGAAATTGGAGCAGTGGTTCATCTTTTAGGTGCATTTTTTTCCTTGATGAGCTGGCACCCATATCTCCCCCATTTCTGCACCAATTTCCTTTGTTTTTGTACCATGAGATTCATCTCATTTAGCTCTATCCTCATCTCTGAGGATGATTAGTTTGGTGCCTCCAATGTGGAGCTGCCTAACATTTCCTGTTTTAGCATCCTGACCAACCTCCTGCCATCAATTCTCCACAGATTGTGGTGGAGGCACCACTATTCAATCCATCTTGATCTTCTCTGTCCATAAACTCAGTTTCAATGTACTGTATATCTTCCTTCTCACATTATGTGCATTTTTCTCTCAAATCATCTGACATGCACACCAACCAGCCTCTTTTTCTTTAGTTTTCATCCCTAAGCATACACTATATAATATCTATACTGTTTTATATATTTATTTACTGCATTGTGCTATGTGGTATTGACCCACACATCATATGCTGTTGGAACCAGGCAATTGCCAGTGTTGAGTTGCAGATTCAATTTGCCAGCAACAGCCAGAAGTTTTTTTTTTATCAACTTGACTCCACCCTCATCCCCTACTGAGAGCCCAGGAGAAGCCACCCCACCCCAGTCTCTACTGGGGTGTGGTGATAAGGTATGTTATGATTGCTTGGTGCAAAAAGAGCAGCCAGATTTTGGATGACTCTTGATTTTTTTTAGGAACTGTTGTCTCCCCAATACAGCCCCCCCCACTGGACTCCTAGCTGCCTCCTCACCCTCTTAGTGCCCCCTCAGGTCCCCCCTCAACTTCAAAGCTAGCCCCCCCTTCTTCCCTGTGGATAACTGGGCTGAAAGTGCCAGGCAACTAAAAGTAAGATTACCTAATTATTAAATTGCATAATTAGGTAAGACCCAGATTAGGTAATAGCCCGATTAAGTAATAGCTAGATTAGGTAATTGCTGGGTGAGGTAATGCTTATATAATGAAGTATATTATGTAATTGTGTGCCATATTAGGAATGATTACAAAGCACTGGTAAGGATATATCATGTGTAGTAGGTGATATGCAGTCATAGTAGGTGATATGGATTCCATAGCAGGTGATATGGATTTCCTAGCAGGTGATATGCATTCCATAGAAGGTGATATGAATTTCATAGTAGGTGATATAGATTCCATAGTAGGTGAGATGGATTCCATCACAGGTGATATGGATTCCATAGCAGATGATATGGACTCCATAGTAGGTACTAGTCATCTACCATAGCAGGTGGCACAGGATGTCATTCTGTAGCATCCAGGAATAGCAGGTGATAACCTGCTACCAAGATACCCTTCAAGGGGGGGGTTTCAGACAATCCTATCTTGAATCTCAACATTGGAGAAATGGGTAACTTCTGCCTGAACACAACAACTACAATCCAAACATATACAATTGCTTGCATTGAGTCATACTGTGTAACTTGAGACCACTCTGATGGCCCTGATTTCCATGTAAGGATGCAGATAAGGTTGATTGTGTATGGAAATGTCAATAGAGAAGTGATCTACAGTATCTTCCTATGTTCACCCACCATCCACCTGAATAAACCCTCATCATTGTCAAACCATTTCTATAAAAGTTCAAATGAAAATTTTATGAAAAACACTCAGATAAATGAGAACACCATAAAAGGAAAAGGGGGGATGTGAAATTGCAAATTTGATCATGTGCCAGAAGCCAAACAACTGGATATAAAAGTCATTAAAAATGTGGATCAAATGCCATCATCCATAGTCCTAAAAACCATTCTACTTCAACCTCAAAAGCTATGAGTTCAATCAGTATGTGAAAACCACAATCATTAAGAACACTCATTAAGCATACAGGAACCTAGGTGAAATTGAAGGCTCAAGCAATAATTCAAATTCAACTGCTGATGAAATTCCTCTTTCATGTCAGGACTTTGCAACAATGCTGGAGACTGAAATTGGCTTAAAAGTATTTGCAACTACCCACAAATCACCCTTTCTATCACTACAAGTAGGGGAATTTGGCATGTTTTATCCTGATGCCAAAAACAATAATGAACATTTCTATTTTGCCTGCCTGAATCAAGTCCAAATCAAAGATTTCAGTTCAGATGATCACCTCCTCATTTGAATCACCCACATTATCATAGTATTTGGAGACATGAAGGATGAAGAGTGCCCTTACCCATATTTCACCCACATGATTCCCACCATTGTATAATTGTTTATGGAATAAAACCCCACCTCCACCTGCATTCTAATGACATTGACATAAAAAGGAGATGATAGCAAAATATGAAAACAAGGAACCCTGCTGATCAATGAAGGGATCTGAACCCATGGGAAGCCTAAGTGAAATTAAAAGTTGACACATGATCACAGACCTACAGATGCAAAAATGACATAAAAGCAAATTGAACAACTGTTCACCATGCCATTGGAACTTCACATGATCATTTACTGGCAGTTTGACTATCCTATCCTGAACCATTCACCCACCTTGAATCTCATACAATTGTCTGTTATTTCCCAAACCCCCAAGTCACATTTGATGGCATTATAAAGGCAAAAAGAGTTGGCTGGACCACATACAAGTTTGAGGAACAATTATACAATTGACCCTCATTATGTTATGACCTCAAAATCGAATTTGTCCTTCTTCTCTGCATTCCAGAGAACATATCTGTGCCTCATTGAACCTTCTCCACAGATTCTCTTGACCTCCACCTGAACAATGTTATCCAAAGTGGGTATTCACTTAATAATCCAGGCCTTATGCAAAGAAAAAACTATTGAAAATGCTGACATTAAAAGATCTATACCCAATGATAAGCAACTTCTATCATCAAATTTGAAGTATAAACTTGCAGGAAATCTCACTTTGGTTTGAAGGATGGAAATGGTGGTACTACATGAGAAATGGCAATTCAAGCTCAGTTGTATAAGCCAGGGAAAGACAAAAAGACATTGCAAGGGGCTGCAATTAAAAGTGTTCACCATCTGTGGAAGATAAAAACATCCAGTATCAGAAAATGCAAATTTCTATTGATCCAGCCTATGGAATGATCATGTGACCCATTACAAAATTAATTACAGCTATGCATGAGAAACAGAATTCATTTGATTACTCCATCAGTTTTGATCAGAAATGCTCACCCATATAATGCTTGGAAGCTACAATTCACACCTCTCAAACAGTACCAAGCACACCAAGAATGGATCAAAACTGCACTCTCCAGAATGATTTTACTATTAGAATCCAAATCTCCAGTATTTAATGGATTTCTCTGTCAATTTGCATTCAATCTGCTCAAAACAACAGCATTCAGAAAGCTATTAAAAACCTGCATCAAATGATACCAAGCACACCAAGAACAGACCTAAACTGCACTCCTACAGAACCAATATTACTGTGAAAATCAACACCCCCTAGTATGTTACAAATTTCTTTGTCAATTCCCATCTGATCTGCTTGAAATCACTGCATCCAGAAAGCTATTAAAAATCTGCATCAAATGATACCAAGTATGCCTATAACAGATATAAACTGCAGTCTCCATATCAAATCCAACCCCATGCACATTGTTTCCATTATTAACCAGTGATATAACATCTTAACCACTGGACTACAGACAAATTAATCTCCAAGAACTCAGAAATATCCTTTGATTTCATCTCCCATTGTCACAAATGACTCCCAGAGCTTCACAGTGTCAGGAGGGATAAATCCCTACACCATAGAAACCCTATCTGAAGCCAATTTTCCAAACAAACAAATGGATTAAACATCCATCCTATCCTTAATTTTCAAACTGTACATTCATTGCAAAAACAGTCCAAATTCTACAGGTCTCAAACCCATGATTCCACATTGTTCCTTTGCCTTAAGGGCAAAGAATTGGGATTATGTAATGACATGGACTGTGCCTGGCCATTGTTTTGGACCTGCAGTGTGGAAGATAAAAACATTCAGTATCAGAAAATGCAAAATCACACCACTTCCAGCCTTTGGATGATCACATGACCAATTACAAAATTAATTAGGTATGTGCAGAAACCAAATTCATTCTGTAACTCCACCAGTTTTGATCAGAGAGGTACACCCATATAACACTTGGAAAGCTACGATTCACACCTTTCAAATGGTACCAAACACAAGTTGAATGGACCAAAACTGCACTCTCCAGACAAATATTACTATCAAAATCCAGAATTTCCAGTAAAAAACAAATTTCTCCATCAGTTTGTATTCAATCCTCTCAGAACAACCACATCTAGAAAGATATACAAAATCTGCATCCAATAGTACTGAGCATGCAAAGAACAGATCAAAACTGAACTCTACAGAATGATATTACTATCAGAATCAACACCCATCAGTATAAAATGAATTTCTCCATCAGTTTGAATCCAATCTGCTTGGAACCACCACACCCAGAAAGCTGTTAAAAATCCACATCAAATGATACTTAGAATGTCTATTATGGATGCAAACTGTTGTCTCTGCATATCCCATCCCATGCACTTGTTCCCATTATCAACCAGCAACAAAACACCTTAACCATTGGACTATGCTCAAATTAATGTCCAATACCCAGAGATATCCTTTCATTTCACTTCCCAGGATGCTCCACATGGTCAGCAACCTCATGCTCCTAACATCCCACATGCTCAGCAAATTGGTGACATCACCCCCCTCATGATTTCTTTTGTTCTCTTTATGAATGACATCACCATGACATCACTATGACATCACCCTTCCATAATTTCTTTTGTTCTCCTTATGCATGACTCACCTATGACTCACATCTTCACTTTTTCTTTTGTTCTCACCTATGACTCACATATGACTCACCCATGGGGAGTCATTTTCTTTAAACACAGCCACCTTCAGAAAGGCCTAAAAGCTGGTAGATTTCCTGTATCCCCCATCATCTCCTCTCTGGAAATCATCACT
>MU129488.1:0-10010 GCA_014904985.1 Hydnum rufescens UP504
AACTCGGCCAGGGGGTGAACCGGAAGCAATGGGAAATGAAAGGGAAATGAAACCAAGATAGGGTTGGACCGGAGTCAAACCGGAATCAAGCCGGAAGCAAAGTGGACTTGGGCGAGGGAAATAAGTGGAGAACTGGACTGGAGGTGGGCGGACGAGGACCAGAGTTGACCGGAGTAGACCGGAGTAGACTGGAGTTGGGGGCGAACGCTGACAAAACCCTTCCCACGGCACATTGTTGAACAAGCTCTCGGTCCATTCTATGCATCACCTTTGAATGTGACTGAGAAGGTGCAAGATCCGCTAAGGATGCTGGTGTCTCTCTCAATGATCAGCTGGATGCTGATGACTACCCTACCACATGGGATGGTGCCAAGAGGATGGCTGCAATAGTAAGTACTAGTTCCCCCCCCCCTTTTCTTCCTCGTACAACCTTGCCTGGGCAAGTACCCGTGCATGGCACTGTATCCCATATGTCCTGCCTCGGGCAGCCTATGGACTGGTACTGCAATGGCAGCTGAGCCAGTCCATACAGCAGTCATCTCTTAAGATGAACTTGCAATGCATGTGCGTTCTGCGACATCGCACTGTGATTGTTATCACCACTTTCAGATGAGCTGCGTAGCTCATCTCTAACCCTAATTAGGTTACTGCTTGCCCGCAAGGCACTCAAATGGCAGTTGGTGATGTAGAAGCCACATACTGCTGCTGTGGTTGGTGACCACTAGACAAGTTCAATATGGTCATAAACGACATATCTGGTGACTGTTAGTGGTGTTATAGATCCCTTAAGCCATGAGGTGACTTCATTCTTTTAAATGGACTTACTATAGCCTTCTAAACCCAAACTGGTGGAAAGCTTCTCCTCACAGAGGAGTTTGGTGCTGCCCCAGGAATTGCCCTTTCTTATGTAGTCTCCCTTAGTCATATAGCTTGTATGGAAAGAGCCGTGGCAATGCCCGGGGAATGTATCTTTTCTACCACCATCAACTGTCCGTCTCCTAGAGTCACGGACCTGTTGATTACGCACTACACACTGTGCGACTCCCAGCTTTATGCCTAAACCTTCTTACTTTGCCCTAGTGGGCATAGAAACCCTAACCCTCCAGGAACTACTAGCCTGTCGGGCTAGGCGGAATGGTCTCAGTCCCACAGACTGGACTAATCCATTGGAACCGGAACCTTCTCCATCCTCCAGTCCCTCCCCACTCCTTAATTCGGATACTACTGAATTAACACTGGTGGAGTGTGTAAGAACTCCATTGATGAGTCCCTACAGGACTGCCCATGGTTCGAACTCGGCACCCTCATCCTCCCTCCGCACACCCCTGGATGCAAATATTCATGACTTGAACATTGGCAAGAGTGCCTCTAGATCCTCGACAGCTCAAACTCTAACGTCCTCGTCTACTTACGGGAATCGGCTGCCTAACCCCCTGCCTTGCAGGGTGGATACCTCAAGAAGGGTGGCCACTCCCCTTAAAAAATATGGTGATCCTAGTCTTATAAGGATCACCAAGGGCTCACACTTGTCTCATCCTAGACCTTACAACGTACTTACGGATGCAAGCATAGCTCTCCCATCCTTCAAGGATCAGTCTCTTGGAACTTCTGTTTCCAGACAAGCCCACAAGCCACTCATAGATGGAACTCTTAGCCCCCTCTCAAACAGGGTGGATACCTCAAGAAGGGTGGTCACTCCCCTAAATTTGTGTCATGACACGCAATCCTCGGGCCATCACCAAGCTCATTCTGGCTATAATACGGGCTCGTGTCCTGCTCCCTCCATAGTATCTAACCACCAGTCAAACAAGGCCTCGAGAACCACCTGGTTGGGGAACACACATCACAAGACTCAGTTTTGTCATTCTGTTAATGGAGTCACCCCCTTGAGTCACAACTACAGTTCTGGGAGTCGTAATCTGTCTTTCCCCCCCTATGAGACTATCCGGGCTTCACTGCGTCGAAGCAATAAGTTCAACTTCTGTGAAGCCATGAATCTTATTTCTACATGGCTCAACTGGCTACTCTATGACCTAAATGTGGACTCGAGTCGTTTCCTTAGTCGGATTGTGCATGAGTCCTCCAGGGATTCAGTTCGTTACAAACTGGATACGGTACTAGCACACCCGATCTCACAATGTGGATATGTACTACAGGAAGTAGTACAGGAAACTGTACAATTTCATGGAGTAACGTCATGTGTGGGGCACAAAGTCAGGTTGAGCGGCCCCGAGTACTCGGGCTCATAAATGGGTCATGCTCCCTGGACGAGCTCCGGTATATAGTCTCGCAAGCGCAGCTGCGTTTCAGGGAAGCCCTGAACATAATAGCCTTCCATTCAAAACCCCCTGTGGTTAGAATTCTCGACATCTGACAAATGGATCATACACTAGGTTCTCATGGTTCCCTTCGGAGGGACTCCCAGATAGAGTGCACATTCCATGCCGTCCTTTTCCAGGAGCCTGTTGTGCAGCAAGGTGACTGACCGTGGACCATAGGACCTAAGTGGGAACTCAACCCCGGAATTCCGACTAAGGACGAGCCCGGGGTAATCAGGACAAGGCAGCCTCATAGTCGTACTTTGGGGTTCGATGAATGGTTTGATCCATCTATACCTGCAAGACTCGAATCCATGACAAGACTCACACGACGGTCAGGCAGCGTAACTGAGCTGACCAGAGTGGCTACGACTCGCCAAATGGGCACTCACACCGCACACAGGAATAGTACAATGTACTTGCAATCGCGCCTAGGCCCAACTTCACGGTGCAGGCTCCGAATTCCATATCATCCAGACACTCGGACCCCGATTGTGCACATTTCCACCATTGGAAGGGAAGGACGGTCATTACAAAACTGTTATCTGCAAGCGGACTTCGCAATGTGGAACATGTTACAAGATCCCAGTCACACCAATGTCCTGGGTACAACCAATCAAGGCCGTTCTAAGGCCCATGAGGTCGGAACTAGACGAAGGTCTGGACTCGGACCTAGCATAGAACCTATTGCCCGAAACCCTGTGTCGATAGCGTCGCGAAAGACTGAAAGATTACCGAGACCTCATCGGCAAACCTGGACGAATGTCACTAGTGAAACCGTCGAAACCGACATGGATCTATTAAGGACTGTTTCTCCCGAGGACACAAGGCATCTTGAACCCTTAGCACAGAGCATATGGTTAATGCACCGGTATGGTCAGAAGGGCATATTGCCTGCCGGTCCTCAGTCCAATCTTGAGGGGCATCCGAACAATGCAACAAGCTCGAATCCCATTAGGGACAATCGTGATAAACAAGACTGTAAACTACACCGAAGTATCGTGCTGGTTAGAGGTGAAGCCTGCTACCATTGGACAGACTACACCGTAGATCTACTGGACAGTAAAACTACCGATACTGGGTGTAGCTTCTCAATGATCAGGACAAGAAAACCTTGTGATAGTGCCCTGAAACTCGAACTAAACAGAGGCAAGCTAGTTAGGATGTTCGTGTCTGTGAAACTCGAGTCGATGGTAAAATCCGCACGAGTTGAAGGTTGGGACGTAACTACAGGTAGTATTGCTGTCAGAAAACACGAACTCTCAACGCACCTCTGGGGGACTTGGAAGGGAACGGATGGTCTTCCCTTTGGAAATGGTGCCAGCCCTTCAAACTCGAGCACCATAACAGACCGAGACAGTAAAACCGTTGATACCAAGACTCCTACGACTCACCGAATGCTCGACTTGACCAGGATCTCGAAACCCAAGTGGATACAGAGGTCCTCGTGACCTGAACATTCCGTTGCAACTGTGAGCACTTTTGTAACCAGGAGGAACAAGTATATGCCACGAAACAGTCCCTCAAACTCGAACATGGTCATGAATGAGGAAGAGGAATGAAACCACTCACAGGAATCCTACTTCCATTACGAAATGGTGTCGCAGAGCTGTCCTCAATTCGACCCTGGCCACACTAAGCTCTCTCGAACACACGAAGATGTACAAGAGTTGACTCGCCAACGAACTTGAGCTAAAGTCTTGAAGTCTCCCCTGACATTAACGAGTGAATCAGGGCGGTCTGACACAGCCACCTTTATGAATGAAACCCCGGAGCCTGGCTACAGTGTCGTTGAGTCCAGAAAACCCTATACCATGGATGAGAGGGTCACAAGAACTGAAGCCGGGAGTTATGGTGTAGTGCAAACACCTCCGCAAGTGAACTTGCTCCAGGGCCCCAATGCCCACAAGGCTAGGCCTAAACAGAGGACCGGACTCAGATCTAGCATAGAGCTCCTTGCCCGAAACATTCCTGAATCTTCTTGTCACCGAATTGAAGGTCCGCGATCAAACGAAACTATGGGGCTTCCATACAACGCAACGAGTCCAGACGAAACCAAGGAATGTCACTACGACGCGTTACGTGACCTAGTCGAGTTCTTGTCACCCCACAGATATACGCGGAAGACGCCAAGTCAACAAGCCTTGATGGAAGTGGTAAACTTGTTCAAAAACTCCAGCCGACTGAGCAGTTACTGACGCACGGAACAAAACAACGTGAAACATTCGACCTACTCTCTGGAGAATGACATCAATGGGAGGCATCCTTTCGAGATGTACAGCAGCTTCCTATCTCCTATCGGTCGGCACTTAGGTTCATCTAGTCCTTGGCCGTTCGATGCTTCTGTGACTACACGATCTATCATACGCCCAGATACGCAGCTTGTGAGCTTCTGCCCCAGTCGTTCCAGCCGTAGTACTAGTTGGTACTCTGAAGTCCCCATCATTCCTGGCTATATGACTGGCGACTGCAACTGTAAGGCCAATACAGGACCCGAAAACACACCTTGTGTCCCTGGATCAGCGAGCCATCACCACCAAAGACCTCACCTTGAACATCTCAGGAAAGACAAACATATGTCGGGAAATGGCCCCCCGAACTCAAGCTTTGTTGTGGACAAGGAAGAGGAACGAAATTATGAATTACTACTAAGAGCAACCATGGTTCTTCTGCCTAGTCGCCAACTCCAGGTCCCAATTCGTACAAATGGTCAAGATACGACAGGGGCCGATCTCATGAGGACTCATTCGAGCTTCGCCATAGCCCAGAACCGATACAAGGACGGGTTTCAAGATGGGTCGCCTATGAGCCTTATTACACCTTTGTCTCTGTGGCTGATTGAGTCCACGGGGCTTCTGTACAACGTAACAGACGGAAGTCCAATGTCTAGGCCAGGAATGTACGCAGGAGTTCGTGACCCCAAGTTACTCGTTTGCAACAACCAGAAAAACAAGTTAACAGGAGAAGAGCACTTATGTCCCATAACTACGAAAGACAGTGGCTGTGAGCATCTTCTCGAGCCTGGGTCGTCTAAAGTCACCAGGAGTTGTAAGCAAAGCTGAATTCTATGCCCAAGTACGATACTAGACGTACCGTATGAGTTCTTGCTCAACTATAAGACAACGTTCCTACGAGCCCAGACCCCAGTCTCGAATCCACTTCCTCTGCAATCAGATGATCACACGGAGCCTTCGAATGACGTAACAGGCTCGGATCTCACTGGAGACAAATGTGATTGTCCAAATATTCAATATTGGTCAAACAAGGCTCAAAGATCCATGATACTAAAGGGTCATGACAACGAGTCTTTTGGTAACAACCGGTCCTCCAACCTGCCTGCCATAACAAGAGCCTTCCACGAAACTTGGGTGAACCGAATGGGCCCTCCAAGTTTGGGAGGGACAGAGACCATACGTGATAGGCCTCCTAGACCAGAAACCCCTCACCACTGGCTCGAAGGTGCACTCGGCAAAATGTTCAGGCCAGACGAGTTACTGGACTGGCTCAGGAATATAGAAGTTGAGTCTACCATAGGATTCATAGGGGTTGAAAGTCCAACCATAATTACAAGCACTGTTGCTGTTGGAAAGCATGAGCATTCCTTGCAAACCCATCATGCACAAGCAAACCGGAGCTACGACGTAGTGTCATCCTTCCCATGAGTGAAGATGCCCCAGGAACGCAGCCCCTGGCTCATGAACTGTATGAATGTTTGGCATATGGGGACCGGGGGTTCCTTCCATGCATGTAAGATCAGGCCCGAGAGAAAATATGGGCCCGAAGGGAGCATTACGGGCAATAAGACTAATGATGAACCCCAGGACCCATGGCCGTGTGCCTGTCAGTATACAAGGACCTGTAATCCTGGTGTAAACACGGGTCCGAATATGAAGTCTTGTCTGCAAGCCCCCTCCAGGTCCTTAGTATCGTTCGTCTGTCAAAATCAAGGGGGTCAAATCCTAAAAACCCTGGTGCCAAAGTTCCAAAGCAATAGGACTAGCGACAACGGGGCGGAACTCATGGGAGTCAAGACAAAGGAATCAGACGGAAGTCTTCAAATGGACGCATCACCCAATCAGTTCATTGTGGTACAGTACAAAACAGTCACAAGACCCAGACGAGAAACCCCGAACGTGGTCAAGCCGTCCAGGTCCCACACAAGGCCTATTAAACGAACGGTCTTAGGAAAATACTCTAAACCCACCGAAGGATGTCTTGGTCAGGTTATCTTCGGTCGACGATTAATGAATGCCTACCCTGTTGTCAGTCTCCACAAGATGATCCTGAAGAAAGAGATTACACTCTCTGACCTTGAGAGTATCAATACAGACCTCTCTCATGGCACGACCTGGATTTTGAAGAACAACCCTACCGATCTTGTCTTCAAAGCATTCACCACCCCTCATCTCGGTGGAACGATCACTATCGAACTCAAGCCAATGGGTGCAGACATAACCGTCACTGAGGAAAATAAGAAAGAATTTGTTGTAACCGTCACTGGATACCGTATCCTGTGCTGTCTTGCGAGAGCCTTTGATGAACACGAGCTTAAGCTCCTTCCCATTGGTGACATGTCTGCTACCGATGCCAGTAAACCTTCTAAGGTCATGCCTGGACCCTCCGAATCCGAATCCGTATCAAACCTGTTTACAACAAAACCCAAAAAGTGCTGCCGCCCGATCGTATACATAAAAAGGATTAAGAACCGATCTCGTGCATCCCCACGAAATGTCGTACACCTATCCAGAGTCCGATTGGTACTTGGGCTATGTGGACAGGCCAGGATGACGACCAAGATCCTCGACCAAATGCAAGGATCCAATGGGTCCAAGGACGGCAGGGGACACCTTCCTCCAAGTAAGAGTGGTTGGCGATGAATTGGAACCTATAAGACTAGTTTAAACACAAGTCTGTGTACAAGGTCTCGACGACGAACCCCCCTATATGTCAGGGTGGTGACCATTTGCGGCATATGGGAAAAGAAGTCTGCACTGGAGTCTGTTCTTCAAGACCTGCAACAGAAACCTAATGCGGGAAGGCCGGTCCCCGTGGGAGGAATCCTAGCCAAAGAAATGGTCCGCGTGTGTGCACTAGTCAAACCAAACATCATAGACGAAGGAACGAGTTATGGGTCAAGAACTATCTACATACCCCTAAAGGAGCTAGATCCATATGGGTTGGCAATCAAAAAAAGCCACCCGCGTTAGGATGTTGAAAAAGGTGTCAAGGCAATGTGGTCCATCTGTTGTTAATCAGGACGAAAAAGGATGAGTACTCATCGTGAAGTCGTTATCCACGGAAAGAACAAGATCGCAGCGCAGCACAACGACCTTCGTGAGTAGACCTGTTGCAGTGGAACAGACCCCAGGCCTCAGATCATACGAAAGGACGCAATACGACCAGCGGAAGCTTACCCGAGCTGACCAATCGAAGCTCTAAGGTGTTGGCCCAGCCGTTGAATCGTATCGGATATCCTGTGGTTGAGTTTGCTGTGAACCTAAGGCCAGACTTCGGAGTGGGAGACCATTCGAGCTCTGCCATGATCAAAAATCGGAAATACTACGGGAACCAGACCCAGGACGTCAACCAAATGGACCTGCCAGGGTATAAAGTGACACCCTGGGATACCTCTCAACGAGTCAGTTCCAGCTGTAGTAGCACTACACTACAGTCCTTACAAATGAATGACCCCATCATGTCTCCTTGCAACACAACTGGTTCAGTCAGAACCAGTACAGTTCACAGGATGGTCGACCCACCAGGGGCTGCCAAACTCGATCCAACGGGAAGATCTATGCAGGGATCTCCTTATCGGGACGGGTACGACTCAGCGCCATGGGTCACGCTCATTGCCTGTCTGAGAACACGTTTCCCACCCACTCACCAAAGGAACAGATCTGGGAGACAGACCCCTGATATCGATAAGATCGAGCCCTCCTGGCAGTGTAAGGGTACCCGGGGGCGATCCAGTCAACGAGGATTGGCCGAAGTCCTGGCTTCACCCCAAGTTGGCGCCCAATCAAGTATCGCTACCGTTGAAGAGGACAAGACTCGAAGGGACTCAACACCGGATCCCTTAAGTGGCAGTGTCCCGAGACTCGATACGAAACAGCTATCCAATGGGCCTACTACAGTGAAACTCCGGATTTGTATGGGATTCCAAAAAATCCATTACTCTGCCACGCCTGAAGATGCCAATGTGGAGAAGGACTCAACTTACGAGGCCCTACGAAGCACCATGTCTATTCCCAGCCTCAAGGCCAAATGGTATCTTGGAATGATGATTGTAGTCATTACGAGACCAACGGCTGGATGAAACACTGCCTCAAACTCTCCTTGGGATAAATGGTTCTCTTGGGGACAACACCAGCCCGGAAATGTTGGGTGACTACTGCAGGGGACCATGTTCTGTCCTGTGACCTACTACCCCTTCATGGCCAAAGGGACTGGGGGGCTGTGTTAGTGGTGTTATAGATCCCTTAAGCCATGAGGTGACTTCATTCTTTTAAATGGACTTACTATAGCCTTCTAAACCCAAACTGGTGGAAAGCTTCTCCTCACAGAGGAGTTTGGTGCTGCCCCAGGAATTGCCCCTTTCTTATGTAGTCTCCCTTAGTCATATAGCTTGTATGGAAAGAGCCGTGGCAATGCCTGGGGAATGTATCTTTTCTACCACCATCAACTGTCTGTCTCCTAGAGTCGCGGACCTGTTGATTACGCACTACACACTGTGCGACTCCCAGCTTTATGCCTAAACCTTCTTACTTTGCCCTAGTGGGCATAGAAACCCTAACCCTCCAGGAACTACTAGCCTGTCGGGCTAGGCGGAATGGTCTCAGTCCCACAGACTGGACTAATCCATTGGAACCGGAACCTCCTCCATCCTCCGGTCCCTCCCCACTCCTTAATTCGGATACTACCGAATTAACAGCGATGATGCCTTCCATATAAATCACACAGTACCCTTTGGTATAAGGCCTGGCACTGGAATCTGCGGAGCTGTCCTAGACGCAGCCAAAGAGTTCCTTATTGCCGAAGGGATGGGTCCAATTGTGAAATGGGTTGCGACTTCAGTTTCATCCGTTTCCCACTGACACAGGCCAGTGGAGGCTTCCCAGCTCTTACACAGACCACTCTCCATTTCTCTCCCTCCAATGTTGTCATTGACCCACATACCCCCTTGGATGTTGCCCTCGCCGCCCTCCCCACTCCTATTTATTCCCCGCATCTCACTCCCCACAAAATCTCCTACACATACGCATATACCATCCCAGACATCATTGCCTCTACCGAACCATTAGGTTTACCATGGGCTAGCTCCAAGTGGATCCCATTCCAATGGGTAGCTACATATATTGGTTTCGCATGGGACCTCTGGAACAAACATTTTTATGTCCCAGACCTCAAATGGATTAAATACTACAAACATGTCATTGACATACTGACTGTCACCACTAATGGAGGCCGCACCCCACTGGCCCCCTTGACGAAGGTTCATGGCTGCCTAGTCCATATTTGCTTCATCATGCGACTCGGCTGTTCTCACCTGCCATCACTACAATGTGCAATCAAAGGCTATGCCAACCCCCATGTCCTACGCGCACTTTCAAACCGGGCACGGAGCGATCTCACGTGGTGGTGGGATCAACTTACTTCCCCTGGTGCCTATTACTCCCTCCATGACCGCAGCCC